>CABHPP010097793.1:0-50241 GCA_902168425.1 Peromyscus attwateri | reverse complement strand
GGGGGTATGGGGGCTCACTCTAATGATACCGCTGGATGTCTTGCTGGGTCTGTGTGACAGCTTTGGAGGGTGTGTGTGTGTGTGTGTGTGTGAGAGAGAGAGAGAGAGAGAGAGAGAGAGAGAGAGAGAGAGAGAGAGAGAGAGATATGTGGGGCGCTCATGCCATGACACAGGTGCAGGTCAAAGGTCAACTTGTGGATTTCGTTCATCCCTAAGTTGCCAGGCTTGTGCTACAGGGGCCTTTTACCCTCTGCGCCATCCCACAGACCCTGCGTCTACTCACTAACCGTCCATGGACTGAAAGACTCCGAGAAAAGTCCCTGGTGCCAAGCCTGGGTCCTCCCCGCCCCCAGCTCTGTCACCACCTTCTCCAAGCCCCACAGGGGAGTGAGGGGAACCAGACCAGACACACTCAGAGCTAGACAGGTAAGGTGAGGCCCTGACCACACACGAGTGCTTTCCTTGGCCTTCCAGCTCCCCCGTGGCCTGTAGTTGGGAACGTGTGGTAGAAAGTGTCAGGATGTTTTGAGAAAACACAGCTTTGGACAGAGCCCCTGACGAGTCCTTCCTATTTATCAGCCCCAGAGAATGGCACCAAGGTAGATGGGTCTGGGAGACCCAGTGGACGGTGCACCCCTCAGAGCTCGTCACGCCATTTTCCCTGCAGTGGAGAATTATAGATGGGAGAGGAATGTGGCTGGTTTCATCCTGTTTGCCCTCACGCTATGACTGTGGCTACGCATCATACCATGGTGTGATTCGTACCTACAGGTGTTATCCTGAACTTCACACAAGGTCCTGTGAACTGGACCCAGCTTGGGCTAGGCATGCCAAGCAGCACCTCCGAGCAGGCTCACAGCCAGCTCTGCCCATCTCTCCCACGTCTGGTTCAGGGTTTGGGGTTTTCTTCTCACTTGCATGTTTTTGGTGTTTGTTTGTTGTTTGTTTCGAGACAAATTTTCATGAAGCTCAGGTTGGTCTTGAGCTTGCTACGTAGCAGAGGCTGGCCTTGAACCTCTGACCCTCCTGCCTCCACCTCCCTCGTGCTGAGATTAGAGTAGACCCCAGTGCCCAGTGTTCTCAGTGCTGGGGGTGGAACACAGGGATTTGTGCATTCTAGGCAAGGCCTCTGCTTGCTTAGCCACATCCAAGGCCTTGCTAGACCAGGAAACAAACAGCCACCACCGTGAGGAAGGCCCAGAGCAGGAAGATAAAGCTGAGGAAGACAGTCCCTGCTGGAAACCCGAGCAGGGCCTCCCAGGATCTCTGCTTTGGTCCCGAAGGATCCACTCCCTTGGGAAAGCACTTTGTTTTCTTCCAGCCTTTTGACATCATCTGATGCAACCTGATGCAAAGACACGCACTTCTTGTCACAGGAGAAATGGGGTGGGGGTGTCCGGCAGCTGCCGCAGAAACACTGCTAGGAGCCTGGAGCGGAGCCAGCGGTCCTCCTGGGAGGCCCATGGAAACAGCACAGTTTTAAGAAAATCAGGCTGCAGCATTGACAGAAAACAGGGGATTCAGTGTAAAGATAGTGTCAGAATGTCCCACGGGCCACAGGAAGAGAGCTCGGTGTGGGCATCAGTAGAAGCCACAGAGTGATGCTAGTGGACTGTAGCGTCCTTCCCATGTGGAAGCCACGGACACGACACAAGCCTTTCCCTTCCCTGCTTCTCAGGGAGAGAGGCCAGTCTGTGAGCATCACTGCTGAACCCAGTGCAGCCAATGGAGGCCCAGGAAGTCAGCCCTGTGTCCCCTGCTTCGTTGTGGTGACCCTCACTGGTACCTAGCTATTATTCCCTCCTTGGTTGGTGAGAATGGTGTTCAAGACCACACAACATACCACACACAAACCACACACCATACACCACACCACACACACACACACACACACACACACACACACACACACACACCACCCACACGCACATACACACACACACACACACACACACCCCATACACCGCACACATGCACACACACCATATATCACACACACACATGCACATATACACACATGCACACACACACATGCACACACACACACACACACACTCCCACAGAGCCAGTCAGGACGGCTGCTCTGCAGGTGTCACAGAAGCCACTCAGCACCAGCCCCTGTCCTTAGGTCGCAGACTCTCGATGAATATTCATGAACACCTGAAGGAGAAACAGCTAGTTAGAATGTGTATTTTATCCTGAGTAAATGAATAAACGGAATCAGGGGCAGAACTTGACAAGTAAGATTTCACAGGAAGCTGACTCTCAGTAATTAGCTTGTTATCAAATTCACTTGTATAAAAATAACAGCAAATGCACACTGCTGGCTGGCGGCATGCCAGGCATTCATGCCAGAGCCTTGCTCACCGGGAAGCGCGGCAGGCCGCACACCCCATTTCACAGATGAGGAAACATAGCCGGAAGAGGTTGGCTGTGTGCCTGGGACCTAGCGGGAGTCTGGCTCCCAGCAATCTGAGGGAACTGCCCTCCACGCCTCTGCTGGGAGTCTGCTGTCAGCACAGCCTCATTAGAAACCTGGTGTTTTCTCGGCTGCCTCAGTTGCTCTGCACCTCATCCTGGCTGAATTCTGCAGGTTCGGTTTTCAGTGATCTAGCCAAGAGCTTCCCCCAAAGACGCCGGACCGTGATTTCTCTATTGCTCTCAGTGCAGCATTGCAAGGATGGATGATAAACCCCATCTCCTCATCCTTCAGCAACAGAATAGCTGAGATGGAAACTTCCCACCTCAATGTATCTGATTGAGAAGGGGAATCCAACCCTCAGATGCCTGTCGGGGCCTTGAAACACAAGAATCCTGCCATTTGAGGTCTTAAAGATGTTTTTTAAAGGGGCTGGAGAGATGGCTCAATGGTAAAGAACACTAGCTGCTCTTCAAGATGATACAGAGGATCCTAAGCTCAGGAGTTGTGGCCTTGCTAGAAGCCTGTCACTGGGGATGGGTGGGCTTTGAGGTTTCAAAAGCCACACACCATTCCCAGTTCACTCTTTGTTTCCTGTCTGTGGTTCCAGATGTGAGCTCTCAGCTCCCAGATGTTCCTGCTGCCAGGTTTCCCTACCTTGATGGTGATGGACTCTTATCCCTCTGGAACCATAAGCTCAAATAAACCCTTCTTTCTATAAATTGCCTTAGTCATGGTGCTTTATCATAGCAATAGAAAAGTAACTAAGACACAGTCTTCCCACACCAATTAAAGCAATCAAGACAATTCCTAAGTTGAGGCTCCCTGCTCAGGTAATTATAAATTATGGCATGTCGTTATTTAAAACCAACCATCACATAGTCCTGTGCCATTCTCTGCAGACTGGGAGAATGGGATGCCTTGTGTCCCCCACAACACCTGACAGGGTTGCTGCTCAATATGTACTTAATAAATCAGTGAACGAGCTGGGCTTCAGGAACCAGCCTGTAACCAGCACACGGGATACAGAGGCAGGGGGATCTTAAGTTCAAGGCCATCTGGAGATACATGGAGAAATGTGGTCTCAAAACAAAAAAGAGAAGGGGGAAAGAAGGGGAAAGTATACCCTAAAAGAATCGACTCGGTGGCTCGCCTCAGGTGACCCAGAGTGACCAGACCCAGGTTCACTGTGAAGCTGTCACCACCAGCCAGTCTTGAACACATACTATTCATCCCACAGTGACAACCATCTGGAGATAGTGACTTCCAGAGAACCAACTATAGTTTTCTGTTTACATATGGACATCTGATACCTTGCCAATATACACATGAGGTCATTCAGTTTAAAAACAAGACAAAGGATGGGATGTTCAGGACATACCGCAGGTGTTACTGTTTCAAGGAGCTACATGCAGTTCTACATGTTAGAAAAGCAAGCTCTCCTACAGAACTCTCTCTCTCTCTCTCTCTCTCTCTCTCTCTCTCTCTCTCTCACACACACACACACACACACACACACACACCAACAAGATTGGCCTTGTTCACCCAGATACTTCACTCACCCACTCTAACCCTGGGTGGGAGATAATGTATGAAATGGAACTGACAGAGAGCTTGGTATTGCCAGTGGTGGGTGATGGTGTGTCTCTTTACACTGTGCTATTTGCTTTTGTGTGTTTTTAACTACCCATTAAAAATGTTTTTAAATTAAAGGCTAATATCCACTGGGAAATGAACATGCCCCTCAAAGTTGGTTAGAAGACAGTTGCCCAAAAATAGGTGAGTTTTCTTAGAAGAGTTTCCTACAAGGCATGCAAAACTGGGTAGGAAAGTGGCTAAATGTGCAGGCAACTTGAGAGGTCACCTCCTAAACCAGAATAGTGGCCTCTGCCTTCCTTCCACCAACTGTAAAACATGGCACCAAACGGGAACCTCCTTATTGTTTCTGGGAAAAGTAAGTGTCTTAACCCACGGGACAATGTGTTATTCAGATGAAAGGTAAGGATTACATGACAGTGGAGTTGGTGGTGTGTGCCTACAATCCAACACTGGGGAGACAGAGCACGAGGTCAAGAGTTAGGGGTCAGTCCGAGCTCTGCAACAAGACCCTGACCCAAAATCAGTCAATCAAAAATAAATAGAAGAAAATATCAGGCCAGTTCTATCTCTAGCACTACAAATTGATTATGATGATATGATGAGAGTGGTGGTGGTGATGATGGTGATGGTGGTGGTGATGATGGTGATGGTGGTGGTGATGATGTGATGGTGATGATGGTGATGGTGGTGATGGTGATGATGATGTGATGGTGATGATGGTGATGATGGTGGTGGTGGTGGTGGTGATGGTAGTGATGATAATGGTGGTGGTGATGAGGAGGATAATTGTGGCAAGGATGATGATGGTGATAACAGTAGTGATGATGATGGCAATGCTGCTGCTAATGATGATGATGATGATGATGGTGAAGGTGATATTGAAAGAAAACCTAGCAACCATCAGTCTTTCACCAAAGTTTTACAAGTTCAAGAGGACTGATACTATTTCTGCTTCCTATCAAAGTAGACCCCATACCCTGGGACGAAGATGGCTGCCAAGAATTAGCAGGGACAGCTGGGCATTAACTGCTACATGTCCCTCCCCTGGGGCAGTGTGCAGTCCCACCCATGGGACTTTGAGGTCTATCTTCTTTAACTGGTGGGGGACCAGCCCCCACCTTTACCTGGGTGCTTCTGAGGAGTGAGGGATAAGAGATTTAGATAGAAATATAGAGGGGAGTGTTGCTAGAGTTTTCCTGCCTGGCCCACGGTCAGGATAAATCTCTCTCACCTGCCAGTCCCACAGCCGCTCAGACCCAACCAAATAAACACAGAGACTTATATTGCTTACAAACTGTATGGCCATGGCAGGCTTCTTGCTAACCGTCCTTATATCTTAAATTAATCCATTTCTATAAATCTATACCTTGCCACATGGCTCGTGGCTTACCGGCATCTTTACATGCTGCTTGTCCTGGCGGTGGCTGGCAGTGACTCCCTCCGCCTTCCTGTTCTTTTTATTCTCTCTGTTAGTCCCGCCTATACTTCCTGCCTAGCCACTGGCCAATCAGTGTTTTATTAGCAACACATTTGCCATACAGAACATTCCACAGCAGGGGAGAGAAACAGAAACACGGGATAGCCTCAGGAGGGCCTGGATCCTTATCCACTGGCCCAGAACTTTATTCAAAAGAACTTTTTATAACAATGCCATGGGGCAAGGCAAAATACCTCCCCCTTGCTAGATACAACCAAGTGTAGACCCTTCCAAACACCTAGTACCCAGGTCCACGGTCCAATCATCCTCTTATGCAATTCTGCTGGGTAAGGAAAGCTCGGCTCTCACTAGGAAACCTCTGTGGGCTCCCACATTAACTAAAACACAGGGCAAAGCCTCTTTCAAGAGAATACTATCATTATGTTAGCTGTGGTGTCGGCCAAATCAAGTCCAAACCAGACATCATCACCTTGGAAGCAAAAGGAGCCTGTACAAAGCCTGTTTCCCACATGGTGAGTGTATGCTGACGCCCCTGACTGGGGTATCAAGAAGACTGAAATGGAAGACAGAGAAGAAAAACCCCTCTGACTAGAGCATCTATAGCTACATTCCCAGGTGTAGTGTCAGATAACTGGAGAAACAATCCCGGAAACATTTGATTTTGAACTTATGAATCAATGTTATTATAATCCTCCTGACATTCAGAATGGATCGAAAAGATTGGCATGGCATACATGCACATCTATAGTGATATGATATATAGGTGCTATTGGCCACATAAAACCACTGTGAGTCAAGCCTGGTACGCCGGTGGCTCCTCCCCCAAGCATGACAAATACCTGAGCAAACAGGGAACAGATGCTGCAATAGTATTTTAAGCTCAAAGCACAAGATACAACCTTCTGTTTCCGAGAGCATGGTCCCCCTGCACGTGTGAACAGGGAGCCCACAGGTGTAGCTCCCACACTCACGCTGCCAGCAGTGGCAGTCTCCAAGATTCTGCTCTAGACGAAATCGACGCCACTTGTAGCCAGGACCCAGTAGATAAACCAGATTTTAGGCTGGAATTACCGGGGTGGACTATGTTCCAGGGAAGAAATAGTACTGAGAGCGCCCGGGGATGGAGGGTGCTGTCATGTCCATGGGGGCAGGCTTCCCTGGGCTCTAGCTGGATGGGAATGAAATCATCTGAAACTCAGTGTGTGATCAGGTTAAAATATAACAGCCCCCTCCACTCCTCCAGCTCCTTTCATGGAGGTATTTTCTATCTTGGAGGCCCCTTGTGAAATGTAATCCTCCTGGGAGTGACCACACTTTAAATTATCAGCTAGCACTTGGGGAGAGATTAGCAGGCCTGGGCAGAGAATGAGATGGGATTGAGACGGAATGTTTGCGGTGTAGCCGAGGCTGCTGCCGGGTAGACAAGACAGCCAGTCTACATGGCTTGATGATACCTTGATGGGTGGATGAGTTTCACCCACTCTACAGCTTTGGGGTCTATAGTGGCAACGCAAACCTCCACATCCTGTGAGCCAGGGCATGACTCCCCGAGGTCTGCTTCATTCATCAGTCTGCAGCTCCCACGTCATCTGGGAAACAATTTCCGTCAGCTCGGAAAAACAAATAAAACAAGGACTCGCCTATGTATAGCAGGAAAGTAGTGGCTTTGTGCTTAGAACACATTCAGACCGTCACAGAGCAGTGTGTGTGTCGAAGATCTGAATTTTAAAGCCATAAATGCGTCATTTTTTTTCTTTTTTAATAAACATGCAAGGCAGAGGGGGCAGACGGCAGCTCACAATCTCCACACAAAAGATTCCTCAGATTCCTGAACGGTGCAAGGAAGAGGCTAAAAGAATAGGGATGAGGGACTTCTGTTGCAGGAACGTTTGCAATCATTCTTGCTACTCTGAACACAATGAACTATGCCCGCATGGCCTGATGACATTACCTGCAAATGCCTGCTCCTTGCAGGGTATTGCTCTAGGAGACCAGGTGCTGGGCGGGGGTGGCGTGGGGGGGGGGGGGGGGTGCTGTTACACTGCACTGAGTTCACACAGCATCTCCCCCGCTCAGATCATCTCTGGGTTGAAAGGCTAATGGTGCATCCATACTGTGCAAGTGTAGCTATACTGTGTGCTTTCGATTTGGTTTTTATTGTGCAGTTATTTTTTAATTATCTAGTGTTTCTAACTGTCTTCAGTCCACAGTTGTCTGGATCCACAGGAGCTGAGTGAGTATGCAGATGGCAGCACCTACCGTGGTTGTTGGGACCTCCGTACCTGGAGGCGGTATAGCTCAACAAGCCCTGCAAACTTCAATTGACCTCTATGGATCTATGACTGTGCTGGGGGACCCGGTGGCCTTAAATATCACCAAGAGCGATTGAGTAAGGATTTCATTAACATGCCCTTTGTTCAGATCATTTCACTGTGGCTCCTCTTGTGATGATGCAAATTCCTGGAGCCTGGATAGAAGGTTCATGGGGATTCTGCCATGAATTCCCCTATTTTCCTGGAGGTTGTCATTTTCTGTTCCCATAAAGGTTTACAATCATTAGCTACAGGTAGCAAAAGAAAAGTAAATTTCATTCCGATGCAGCGGCGCGATTCAAGGGCTGAGGGTGTCTGTATACTTGAGTGAATATTAGACTCACTTTAAAGTGACCATGGGGACAAAGAGGCTTTTGTCCCATGGTGCTTTAAGGACACACAGTTGAGCTCTGGGCTCCAGGCTCTATCCTAGGCCCTCAGGGGTCAAGGGGTAAAAAAAGGCAACGGCCGTCCACCACACAGCAACACTACTCTTAATTGACAAGCGACTGCTAGCATTTGGCTCTGCTAGAAACAGCCGAGTCCACAGCTTCGGTGTGGCTGTTTACTTGTGTGTGACCTTGGACAAGTCCACATGTCCCCTCAACTGGAAGTCTGTCTCCAGTAAAAACTGTCAGTTGTCCACAAGGATATAAATCCTTTCTGTTCTTAAATTGTGTAGGTCCTAGTTGAGCAGGGTGGAAAAAGAGTATTAGTAGGTAAAGGGTTGCCACTTAGGTGATGGGTAACGTCTCTTGCAGCATTTAAAACCCTCCATCAAGGAGTCCCAGTCCACACAGCGCTCTCTCTCTCTCTCTCTCTCTCTCTCTCTCTCTCTCTCTCTCTCTCTGTCTCTGTCTCTCTGCCTTGCCCTCCCACTGCCCACTGAGGTATGGGGTGGCCTGTTTCTCACCTGGACTATTGAAAAAGTACAATTGTGTAAGTGAAGGGTGTGCATGGTAAAGTCAGATGTGTGTTCAAAGTGGGGTGGACGTGGAGGATTCAAGTTCTTTGGTTGTAACTCTTCCAGAAAGGAAGTCCTTTGGGAGCAATGTAACACACAGCCTCCAGATCCACTGTTTAGTCACCCTTTGCAGCAAGAACCTCACAGATACACAAGAGTAGTGGTTCAGGAAGGGTAATTAGAGCAATCCTTGGCTTGAAGATTTGCATTAAGGGGAGAACTTTGACCTTGTTTGTGCATGCTAGGCGAGGGCTTCACCCCTGTACTAAGTTCCAGCCCTCTTTTCTTTTGAGGCAGGGTCTCACTAAGTTACCCAGGCTGGCCCTCAACTCACTCTGTATAGCCCAGGCAGGCCTTAAACTTTATTTTTTTAAAAGATTTATTTATTTTCATTTTATGTGTATGAATTTTTTGCCTGCCTATCTGTATATGTACCAGAAATGCACCTGGTGTCTCCAGAGGCCAGAAGAGGATGTCAGATCTCCTGAGACTGGAGTTATGGGTGGCCCAGTCTCTGTGTGGGTGCCAAGAATTGAACCTGAGTCTTTTGGAGGAGAAGTCAAATGCTCTACAGCCCCCGGTCTTAAACTTTTGATTCTTCTATACTTCAGCTTCGAGAGTATCTGGTATGGCAGACCTGAGGCACCAGACTTGGGAAGACTTTTTACTTCAGGTGATGTTTGGGGTAAGTTCTATTTGTTCACTTAGAAACACTAAACACCTACCATGGTATCTCTAATAATTTAGTATAGTAATCTATGTATACATAAGGTCAGCCTTGCTGGGCGATGATGGCACACACCTTTAATCCTAGCACTTGGGAGGCAGAGGCAGGTGGATCTCTGTGAGTTCGAGGCCAGCCTGGTCTACAGAGTGAGTTTCAGGACAGCCAGGGCTACACAGAGAAACCCTAGCTCAAAAAAAGAAAGGAAGGAAGGAAGGAAGGAAGGAAGGAAGGAAGGAAGGAAGGAAGGAAGGAAAAGGAAAAGGAAAAGGAAAAGGAAAAGGAAAAGGAAAAGGAAAGGAAAGGAAAGGAAAGGAAAGCATAAGAAAAGAAAAGAAAAGAAAAGAAAAGAAAAGAAAAGAAAAGAAAAGAAAAAGCCAGTCTCTGGAAAAAGCAATGCATATCAAATAAAAGAAATAGTAGTTCAGGGAAACTCACTCACAAAGACCAAAGATTAGAATGTGAATCCATCACTATAGTACAACAGCTACAGAATTGGCTTCTCAAAGCCCCCAGCAAGGCCTGCCAAATGGGAAGACCCGTAGTTACCTACTGAGGGATGAGGACAGGAAGGAGCTGAAATGTCCCATTCTCATAGAAACCCTCAGACCCACCCTCCACCAATTTGCTGCCACTACCCATGACCCACATGACAAGGAGCCAGGCTGGTGCTGAAGCCACACTCAGCCATGCACTGTGAACAGTGATCTATTCATAAACGGCCTGCACACAGCACCAGGCTGGCTTTGTTCAGATCACACTCACCCGCTGCCAGAAGTAACAACAGCGTATGTGCTTCCGATCTGAGGCCGTGGCTTGCCTGGGAGATCACCTTCTCCATTCAGCACAGCCTGGGCTTTGGGAGGCTGGGATCTTGAGAGCCACAGTTCTCAACATCAAGCCCCCTGACTTGGAGAACTTATAGTTGTGGTGTGCTGCTGCTGCTGCTGCTGCTGCTGCTGCTGCTGCTGACATTTGAGACACAAGAACAATTCACAGTGGGGACAGGCAGGGAGAAAGTAACCCGCCATGACAGCAAAACTGGGAGGCCCTGGTGTCTCAGTGCTGCTGTGCCCATCCTGGGGCAGGTTCAGGTCCCATTAAAGTGGGAGAGGGTTAACTCAGATGTCATGTTCAAAGCATTTTGCTTTTAAAGACAGATAGTGCATGGGTACTAGGCTATTTATTGCCACCGGAAGTGCTACGGATTGGGTCAATTCTCTTATAGCTCACAGGACGTTGAGATGTAAGCTGGGGAGTCTGGTGTTCTGTCTTCTCCATCACCACTTCCTCCCTGCCTTCTGTTTTCCTTCTGCACCTCTACACGTGTAAATGTCCCTCTTTCAGAGAGGGTCCCCATCACACTGAATTAGACCAGCAAGACCCTAGCTCCCAAATACGGTACTGGGGGTCCTTCAGTTTAGCACGTGAACACGGAGGAGACACAGTTCCATCCGTAGCACAGCTTCTGTGAACAGTAACTCAGGCAGTGGTGGTTGTTCTTTCTAGAACAGAGGACATTCCCCCGGGATCTTTGGAAGTGAGAAGTTCTGCTTTGCTGCCTTGAAGGTCCTGAATGAGAAGTCACGCAAATAAAGGAATGAGTGAATGGATGGGGAGCGATACATGAGTCTTAAAGAGATCTCAACCCAACAATCGTGGTATACATGACTGATAGACCTCCAAACATTTAAGGGGAGCAACAGATGGGAGTGAGGGACCCAGAAAGAATCCGGAACACTATGATGGTTATAGGAGTGGGACAAAGCAAGCCGCTATAGCAGAACTGAGGCCAGAGGACAGTGCCACAGGGCAGGTCCACATCCACCACCCCCCTGCCACCTGGGCCACAGCAAATTACTTCACCTCTGCAGCAAGGCCTACCAGAACAGACACTCAGGACAGAAGGCAGAGGGAGTTGAGGCACACAGCTCACAGCCCACACATTCCAGGCACACACAAACGTCAGAGGTACCTTTGCCCTCTAGGGAAGTCTAAGCTTCTGGACTCTTCCAATTGCCTGCAGTCAGCCAGGGCAGGGGCAGAGTCCTAGAGAAGAATGTGTTTGTAGGCATATAGACACCAAAGCTGGTCAAGTAGGAACCCAGGCCACAACTTCTTTTCCGGGGGACCTCCTGAGTGAGGCCACCTGGGGGATGGATCCAGAAAACCACCCTGCTGTCAGATCATCCTGCAACCTAATTAACTGGACAGCAGAAGAAACTGACTCTTGAGAGGAAATGGAGGCAGGGTGGATATTGGCTAATACTTGGAGACTTTGATGTTCCGTCTGTTTTGTGTATGTTTACTGCCAGAGAAAATTAACTTTACTTTGAAGACCAAACCTTTTCCTAGGAAGTCATAATGCCAGTTAACACACACCCTCTGAAAAGCAAAGACTGAATTATAACTCCCAGGTAAGACGGGAGAATGTCCTGTGAGTTCAGTGGGCACACAGCTCCTAAATCTAGCCACAGCTCCTGGCTGATTGTTGCAGGCAGGGCCTCTGGGCCACTTGTGAGTCCTACCAGGAAATCTCATGTTCTTTCTTTAAAGGAATTCTTGGAATTCCTCTGGGCCACTGCAGGTCCAGCGAACAGATGAAGAGCAGGGCTGATTAATGGAAAAGGGCTCCGGGCCAGCAGAGAGAGTGAAGGCAGCTTAGTGGGAGGGGACAGCCATAAAACTCTCTCCGGGGCCGGATGGAGCAGAGCAGGCTCCTTGTCCTGTTGCTGCATGTGGCCTGGGTTACAGAAAGGACAACGGTACCATTTTTTTTTAAACACGG
Organism: Peromyscus attwateri; assembly: GCA_902168425.1. Lineage (NCBI taxonomy): Eukaryota > Metazoa > Chordata > Mammalia > Rodentia > Cricetidae > Peromyscus > Peromyscus attwateri. The sequence goes on along the minus strand of CABHPP010097793.1, from coordinate 37,997 downwards.
TTCTTGCTCTGTTTTAGAAATGGGGCTTTTTCAATCAGCACACGCAGTACAGTTGTTCTTGTGGCATTTTCTTACACACTCTATTTTGCTGATCATCCTTCCTGCGTTCTCCCTGTGTACAACCGCCTTTTCCCTTCTCATGCTCTCGTTTATGGTTTCATGACCTACACACACAGCTACACACACTATATGCACAGATAGGAAGCATTGCCGTCTGAAGCAGGATTTATGACATTCCACTGGTGACCACTTTCCACCTGATAAATTTCAGTGTGACCTCGGGTATACAGCTGTATAAAACAGGTATACACATCAGATACTTGTGGATAACAAATCATAATTTTAAGACAAGTCTTTGGTACATTTATTTTTACCATTTGTTAAAAGTGAAAAGCACATTTGCATTTTAATAAGATGGATACGCTTGTTCATTTTTACATAAAGAATTAAAATTTGGCTAAATATTTGACAAGACCTCATTATGTAACCCTGACTGGCCTGGAATTTGCTATGTAGCCCAGGCTGGCCTCAAACTCATAGAGCTGCTTGCCTCTGTCTCCCGAGTGCTGGGATTAAATGGTCACCACTATGAGTTGATGAATATTTTGATTTTATAAACGACAGTGCTGAGGTATAAATGTGTAGTGCAGAAAGGGTGGGATATGTCAGGACCACTTAGAAGTTACGAGAAATTCTGTCCTAATTTCAAGCCAAAATGTACTGAACAATTTTTTTCATGAAATTCAAGTCAACATCACGAGCAGCAACTTTTAAGATCTAACATTATAATACAATATTTTCCAAAGGTATAGTAACCTGATGCTTACGTGGCAGTAGGAAAATAGAAAAACCCTTTGTTTCCCATAATTAAAGTGTCCTGTTTCTCTAAGGACAGAAAACGCAATCAAAGCACTAAAATTCATAGCATGGAAGAGATGTGAGTCTGAACCGAGGCATTTTGGGAGCATTCATTGGCACTGTGGGGTGTGAGGGCATGCACCACAGAAAGTACACTTGCAGTGTGCTTAGAGCCAAGGCTGTAGTGAAGTTGATACAGGAATAGGTATCGTGAGAATCACCTTAGATGCACTGTATGGCTGATTCTGAATTAACTTTTGGGTGTTGTGTGTCCAAAGGTTTTTGCTTTGTCAAAATTTTGCAACCTCAATGTTTCCATTCATACCCCATGCAGGTTCATGACCCTCAGTTTAAGGAGTTGGGCTTTAGACTGTAGAAGGCCTCCAACAGTACTATGGGCCTGAAAAGATCTTAATTGTTTGTCTGTTTTCCCAGGGAGAAATCTCTGGAATTAACAGCCTAAACATGTCAAATATATTTTTGTTAGACAAATATTTTATTGCGATGAAAGGAAAGAAGTGTTTAAAGAAATGATATATCAATGGGTGTGCACATTCACAAAGTGCTGCAAACCATGTCACATACATGTGCCACACACGTTAATAATCATTTTCTATACCAAATGTGTTTCTGATGCCCATGATCCCAACCTCAGGCCATGACCACTGAAGTGGAAACAGATCCCGGTGTCAACTGCCACGGCCAGGGATGACACTCAAGTCATGGAAACGGTAGCTAGTCTTTCAAAACAGCATCCGCTGGATGCTGAACAGTTCGCAATGAATGTTTACCCAATGAGAGGGATAGTACCCTTTCTTAGAAGCTACTTAGTTCTTTGTATTACATTTGCAGGAACTTCTGATGGCGTCCAAAGCAAGAATTCATCGTTAGCGTTAAAGGAACTTGCTGCCGTCTATGTTAACTGGGCATCCTTACAATCTGCAGTGGGTTCTGTTTAAAAACCCATGAGAAGAGACTTGCCCCAGGGTTCTGAAGGACCAGGGAGTTCATGGGAAGCCAACAGCTGCCTTGCTGACCCTACTCCATCTTTAGGGGCTCCTGTTAGGGTGCTCATAGCTCGTTAGGCACAGAGTAACCTCACCAGGGTTGTCAGGCATCGCTGAGCCTGGGGCAAGGCTACCAACATGTGCACGGGGCTGCGGGTGTCTCTTTGGGGCATCTCACAGCTCACCTTGTTCTCCTTCCACACTGGCTAAAGCACAGAGCTTTGCTGTCTCTTTTAAAACCAAAGTGCAACCACTTGGGCCCATTTCCACCTCTGTTCATCAGTCATTCACAATTTAGCCATTTACACACCATGCTCAGGCTGTGGGAGGAAAGGAGGCAGACAGAACACCCTGCCCCAGGGGGAGCTTCCTGCGCCATGGTGTGTCCGCAACTACAGAGATCAGAGCACAGCAGCGGCATGTTCCCTTTTGCTACTTGATCTCCCAAACTTGAGTCCTGGGCAGAGCCCACTTCCTGTCCCCAGTGTCAGTGTGAAAGAGGGCGCTGGAGTTGGTGCCCTGTGCTGAGGTGGCGATAAAGACTACTGTGCAGATTTTCAGGACCACCACGGAAGATGTGAACGAGAATTGGGGGGGGGGGGGGCAGTGAGGAGGGGTCTCTGCAGGACTCTGAAGAAGAAGCAGTCCAAGCCAGCCAAAAGAAGGGGAGGACAGATCTGTGTCACCCCCAGCTCTTCCCCACCCGGTCCACGGAACAATCTTGTTTTCCGACCTGTGCTTCTCAGCATCATTTGCTCCAAACATTTGTGCAAACGGGAAGAATTAAACGAGGCTCCTGGGTCGGTAATTAAAGACAATGATTTCAGTGGATAGAGAGTTTTGTTTTCATAATCTCCTCTTTGTCTGCACAGAGCCAGCTCTTGGCTGCATCTGCCACCGCTGGCCTTTGCTCTGTTTACTCTGAAGAATGAGGCACTGTTCTGTTTGCTTCTCGTTTTCAGTCTGTAAAACTCTGTTCTCTTGGTTCTCTATTCCAGGAAGGAAAGAAAAAAAAAAAAAAGAACAAGGCTCTTTAAATATCACAGCAGTGACTACTTACCCATACGCACAGCCTTGATATTATCGATGACAGACACTTAGGAGAATGTGCAAGAATTTCCCAGCTGCCAGCCTTGGCTGGCAGCTGGACCTCAATTGAGAAAACTACTTTTTATTCAACTGTCAATCATTTGGTGTACCTGGCTGCATTGCACCACAGTGTGTGTGTGTGTGTGTGTGTGTGTGTGTGTGTGTGTGTGTGTATTTCAAAAGGTCATTCACCTGTCTCAGGGTTCAAAGGGATTGTTCTGTTCGCTGTAAGAGTCACTATGGTGCCATATTAAGACACAGCTAAGGATGGTGAAATGCTGTGGATAAGCTTAGGGGTGTATACACAAAATACCAATAATGAAGAAAAGGAGGGAGGGAGGTAAAGAGGAAGGGAAGGAGGGAGGGAGGGAGAGAGGGAAGAGAAAAAAGAGAAGGAAGGATATAAGAAAGAGAGAGAGAAGGAAGGAAGGAAGGAAGGAAGGAAGGAAGGAAGGAAGGAAGGAAGGCAGGAAGGAAGGAAGGACGGAAGGAAGGAAGGAAGGAAGGAAGGAAGGAAGGAAGGAAGGCAGGAAGGAAGGATGCTTTTGTTGTTGAATTCCAATCGTTGTTGAAAAGCAAGTAAGAGGAAACTAGGGTGTGTGGCATCCTGGCAGAACGCTTACCTTGAATGTGCAAGGGGTGTGTGGCATCCTGGCAGAACGCTTACCTCGAATGTGCAAGGCCTTGAATTCCTACTCAAACTCCATTTTTAAAAAGCCTCCCCTCCCTCCAAAAAGAAAAGATTCACATAAGAACCACACTGAGGGAGCCTCACTGAAAATGAATCAGGCAGCTGCTGTCACTAACTGGTTCGCTCAATCCATGTCCTCCCTCTGACGGTGTGCTTCAGCTGCCTGCTCAGATCACTGAGGGCGAGGCCAAGGCAAGCAGAGAGTCATGCCAACTTCATGGCCTGTGTGGGTCATACACTGTGATGGGCTCCAAACTGACCTTCAAGATTTAGCTTGCTGGCTGGGTGGCAGTGTATGAGGGTGAGTGTCCCCTCGCTGGCAAAATCTACAGTCATCTGTGGATGGGTCTCTGAGCACACCTGTGAAAGATTCCCTTTGTTGTATCTACTGACGTGAGAAGACCCAGTTTAACCGTGGGCGGGACCATTCCCTGGGCAGTGGGAGTTGAGTGGCAGGCAGCCGGAGCTCATCTCTCTGGTTCCTGGTTGTGGATACAGTGCGATCAGCTGCCTCGAGCATCCCTGCCTTGACCTCCTCGCCATGATGGACTGTGCCTTGAACTGTGAGCTGAAATCAGCCCTTTTCCCTCTCCGTTTGCTTGTCTCTGAATTCTAGCCCAGTAACAGAAAACCAAGGGATACTCCTCCCAGCACGGCTTAATCTACACCGTGGGCCTGGAATGAGGGGGCTCGTGAAACAGTCCCGAGGGTCACCTAACCCATCCCCACATCAGCTCACTTCTGGTGAAGAGAAAAACAAGAGAGCGGCTCCACAGCCTGCTGCAGTCCAGGAAAGGCCAGCGGTATGGAGGGTAAGAGATACTGCTTACGAAAATGGCAGGCTGTGTAATGACTGTGTGTGAGGAGGCGGGAGCTGCTGACCCTGTAATAAGCCTGCATTCAGATGAAGGGAGCTGCTGTCTGCTGCCGCATTAAAATATTTATACTTACGTGGGATTTTTATAATTATACAAGGACGGTTCACGCTGACGTTTATACTATTAAAATGCTGAAGTTTACAGTTCCCATGTCTCGACTACCTGGATGTTTAGAGGTTACAGTTGGGGAACCAGAAAGCCTTCAGCACACCTTCAACTCTCACAGGACAAGATTCCCAAATCCCAGTCCTTCCTCAAGGGTAAAAGTGGGGCAAAGTTCTCGCCGCAGAGACTCAGGGGCCATCCTTCCCTGTCCCAACAGAGACACAAGCGTGCGAAATAGGCTGCTCCCTCTGGTCCCTTCAGCGGGTGTGTGAGGGCAGGACACGGAAGTCAGACTCCTTGATGTGTGCCATGACTGGCCACCCCTTGGCTGACTGTCCTAAGAGCTCTTTCTGGCCTCCAAGGCTGGAGCCTGCAGCAGCTCTTTACCTCCAGGGCAATGCAGATGGAAGGGGTACAGGGCAGCCGGCCAGCCCAGCTTTTCCTGTGATTGACAGGCTCCGATAGAAGCGGATCTTGTTCACAAGCACACATGGGCACCAGGACCCAGACCAAACAGAATCTCAGATAAAACCAGGAGAAAAGAAAAAAAAAAACAAAACAAACAAAAAAAAAAAAACAAAAAAACCTCACACTAATTTGCAGAGCTCCAAACAGAGCCAAATTCAAAGGTTTTACTGTTGAAACTACAAACAGAACCTTGGATTCAAAAACACCAGGAAGTCATTCTAAGCCATTCTAGTGGCTTTCCTTCTGCTTCTGAAATCATCAAGTTTGTTATGAAAACAATTGCCTACATAAGCTGGATGATTTTATTTAACTTCAAGTCTCTTCATCAAACAGAGATAGGATCATGGTGATCACTCCAGGTATCACTTGGTCCTGCAACATGTAGATCTATGTCAGAGACAAGTGCATTGATTTTTCCACAGCAGAAAGTTTTTTTCGGATCCAAGAATAGCTGAAGCCTGCAAAACCAAGCAGATGCCACATGGACGAGTCGTCCGGCTGATAAGATAGTGGAAAAGAAAAATCACCCCTTTGCACATCCCGAATTCCTGTCGGAGTAGGTCACCGACACTGTTTGATTGGACTCAGTCAAAGCAGTGAATGGATGGAATCCTCTGGAACTCACCAGAGGACTCACACCTCTCAGCTTCTCTCAGGCCTGAGCAATGAACACAGGAACTCTAGACTGTGTGATTGTGTGGTCTTGGGGGAGACCTATCAGTTCCACTCCGGTCCCTGCAGTTCTTATTTGACCGGGAAAACTGAAGACAGCACCCCGTGATTCTGTTTTTACTTCATTTTGCTTTTTATTGGTGGGACTTCTGTGTGTTTTGCGGCATGTGGATGTGCACCTGTGTGCACGCCTGTGTGTGCATGTGAGTGTGGAGGCCTGACACTGATGTTGGGAGTCTTCCTCAGTCACCTCCCGTCATATTTTTAAGACTATTCTTATTACATCTATTTACTTATTTTGTGAGGGAGAGGGAGGTGTGTCTGACAGTCAGGATGACAGCTTGTGGGAGTCGATTCTCTCCTTCCACCACAGAGGCCCGAAAGCTTGAACTCGGGCCGTTATGCTGGGCAGCACTGAACCCTCTTGCCAACTCACACACCTTATTTTTGAGACAGAGCCTCAGTGAACCTGGAGCCCACTAATTTGACAAGACTAGTTGGGCAGTGTGTTCCAGGGATCCATCTGTCTACGTTTGCCTTGTGCTGGGACTATAGACACACGCTACTGTGCCCAGCTTTTACACATGGGTGCTAGAGATTAAACTGGGGGCCTTCTTGTATGTCAGGCTCTTTACCAACAGAGCCATACTCCCTGCTCCGTAGTTCTAAACAACAGAATGCTGGATGGCAATCCTCATTCCTCCAACCGGATCTGAATGCACCCAAGTCACTTTGTGGGTGGTACAAAAAGTGAAGTCACATGTTTATCAGAAAAAAATTTAATCCACCTTATTACCAAAAAGAAGAAGAAGAAGAAGAAGAAGAAGAAGAAGAAGAAGAAGAAGAAGAAGAAGAAGAAGAAGGTGGGTGTGGTGGTGCATGCCTTTAATCCCAGCACTGGGGAGGCAGAGGCAGGTGGATCTCTGTGAGTTTGAGGTCAACTTGGTTTACATAGTGAATTCCAGAAGAGAGTCCCTGTCTCAAGAGAGAGGGCTGCGGGGCTGGAGAGATGCCTCAGTGGTTAAGAGCACTGGCTGCTCTTCCAGAGGACCTAGGCTCGATTCCCAGCACCGACATGGCAGCTCACAACTGTAACTCCAGTCTCAAGGGATCTAACACCTTCACACAGACATACATGCAGGCAAAATAGGAATGCACATGAACCTGACCTTGGAAAGTAGTCATGTGCTGGTGATCTATGGTCGCTCCCAGTGAGCACAGACCCTCATGTCCTCCATGCCCATCACTGCAGGTGGATTTTCACTCTAAGGAGAGAGAATATGTGGGTCTCACTTTGCACAATGCCCATTAACAGGCACAATCCATGGGGCGTCCTCTGTCCCCAAACGTTTCTTTAGTCCTCACCCAGGTATTCCTCTGGGCTCCTCCCAGGTAAGGCTCACCTAATCAACGAGAGAGGAAAGGGCAGTAAGTCAGAACCGGGCTGGACAGGGCAGGCTGTGCCTCCTTCATCCAGATGCAGCTGGCATTGTTCACACACCCAAACTTGGCCCCCAGGGTTGAAGATCTAGCTGTCCCCAAGCAGAAAGGAGATCTGAGTTTGTCGTGGCTCTCATTCTTGAGTCTGGGTTGATTGAAGGATTCAAGTCAGAGCAGTGGTTCCTTGGTTCGTCAGGCTGACTCACTTGGTCGTAGGCAAGAGGCAGGTGGCAAGCTGTTAAGGCAGAGAGCTCACACAAGGCCAGCAAAACCACGAACGTGCTGAGTTTGTATACCTTTAACGTGTAAATCACATCCTGAGTATCTGTGCTAAGACAGGAAGCGGTATGGCCAGGTTTCCCCTCAGACCACAGGGACTCACACCCTGAGACTTGAAGCACAGTTTCGATCTTCAGGCTAAGTAAGCCACCTGCTTGCCAAAGCAGCAGGACTCTCCAGTGGTCCATCTCAGATTCAGAAAGCAGGACAGGGCAGATGGGAACCAAGGGGCCTGCTTCTGAAGCTCAGCTGATTGCCCGCTGCTCCCAAGGAAAATGAGAAGGACGGTCCCGTCTCCCTTACTCAAATTCCAGCAGGAATTTAGTGCCAAAATCAGAGGTGCATCAGGCAGGGTTACCTGGGGCTTCCTCTGTGCTAACAGAGGCTGTGAACTGGATGATGGCCCCAGGCTCAGAGCAGTAGTTTGGGGAAATCACCCATGGTAACAGCTCGGGAACGAGTCTTCTCTAGCTGCCCAAACCTCACTGCGTGTTGGAGGGAGAGAACTTATAAGTAATCCACTTAAGCAAAACATCCACAACCTCGTGTTCATGGTGGTTCTTGGTGGAGAAATCCAGACCAGGTCTGAGTAAACAATGAGTGAGATGTGGAGATGCAGGCAAGCTGGACACCCCCATTCCCAGGCAACATCATGTATCCACCATGTGGCCCCCTAAGGAAACCTTTATCTTGTGGAGCTTTGGTTTCCTGGCCTGTAAAACTCAGCATTGACTTCACTGGCTTTATGGAGCTTTCCATAAAAAAATTTAAACCATCTCCCTCAGCACGAATACATGTCCAGTGAACAAAAGCTGTGGTGGCCAGCACCCTCCAGGTTGCTGTGCTTGCAAGCTCCTGCAACAAAGGATGCTGAGGGTAGAGGACTCCCTCCACAGACACACTCACCCTAAGGCCCCTGGATAAGCTTCAGCAGGAATGCTCACTAATGGAGTTCCGAGGGGTCCTGGAAGGGAGAACCCTGGAGCTGCAATGATCAGCTAAGAGACAAAAAAAAAAAAAAAAAAAAGTTCTGTTTTTATTGTTCTGTTTTACATTTTATTGGACTGGAATTACGTAACCCCTTTTTGTGTGTGAGTATATGATGTTCTTTGAGCATTCCCTCCCCCATACCTTGCTACTCTCCCCTTCCCTTCCCCTCTGGTTAGTCTCCTTTGTTCTCCCAGGCAGCTTCCTTTCTGCCTTTCTGCCATCTGGACTCTAAGATAAATGCAACCAGAGGAAGTGAGTTTTACTCTCACATCATCCTGGAGATCGGGGCGAATACGAAGCTTGGACAGAGACCATGGACCAGGGCAGATGGTGAAAGCCGGCCCTAATGTACCTCCTCAGCAGGAATGCTGGCACCCAGGCCGCCCGCACGTCTCCAGCCACAAGGATGCAAGTATCTGATGGGAGCTGCTTTGATGGATGGTCCTGGAATGTGTGCTTCATTTTCCCATGCAGAGCCTCTGCGCTCACGGAAATGGATGGAGAGGGTTTGGCAGGCACACTGGAGGCAGCAAGAGATGCAGAGCTCAGCGCGATCTGATCTCCATGCCAGTGTTTGCACTTTCTGATGGAACTGGTGCCTTCGGGATAGATGGGGGACGACTCTGGCCGACAGGATAGAGAGGACAGCAGCTAGTGACTGGGAGCTCACAGCGACTCCCTGGACCAGAACCAGGGGCAGACAAGAGGCCAGAGAAAATGGGACTAAGGTACAGACAGCTCCTGGGTAGAAACCTCTGAAGAAGAATGAAGAAGCTTGCATATTTGTCAAATGTTTTGCTGTGCTGGGGATCGAACACAAGGCCTTGAACATGCTAGGCTAATGCTCCACCACAGAAATCCCCTAGGAAGTTTGATTCTCCAAGGAGTGTGTGACCCAGGGTAGATTCCTGGCCGTCTTGGGGCCTTAAGGGTGGTGAATGGATAGGTTGGGGCTTTCCTGGCAATTAAGGGGGTGAGGTGGGCACAGGCTATTCTGAATTTCAGGATCTCAAACACACACACACACACGCTGCACCCAGGAGCCAGGAAACTCACACAGGAAGCTGTAGGAGTGTTTTCATGGTGCTCACTGCCAGTACAGCGCAGAGGTGATCTGGCCAAGGGAAGAAAGCTTTGTCCCTCGGGGTCCTCCATCTGAACTTGAACACTCCAGGATCTCAGGCAGATGTTGGCCCTGGGCACTGTATGCATCCCATGCCCTCAGCTCACCTCATTTCTGGACCTTAGTCCAATAGGTAAGTTGAAGGCTTAGCGTAGAGGTGCGCAGAAGAGCTTTGCGGGGAGCCAAAAGGAGGAGCCCCCGGTCACCCAGGCCAAAGATGACTGGCCTAGAGATGAGGCAAGCAGCAAAAAATGAGAAGAGAAACTGCCCCGGCTCCTACGTCCCCAAGAAAACAGAGGGCACATTGCGAATGAAAGACAACAGCCTGCCGGTCAACAGGACGTCTTTAAGCACAGAGAAAGGAATGCACTGTGGGGGGCAGATCAAAGGGCCTTTGGGAAGCCGCTCTCACACAAAAGCACCTCTGTGGCTTCAAACAAGACGGTCTGCCTCTAAGTCTCCAAGGTTTCCTAACCCGAATGTGCCCTTACTGATGTGGTTTGGAAATTAACCTGGCTTTTCTTCCCACTGCTGTTTTACATATTAATTAAAGTGTTTTCTTGGGACTGCCTGCAGGCTGCCTGGATTCTGCACAGACACTCGCTTTCTGTGGCTTTCAAGCATGCGTGTGTAGCTCACTCTGAAATCCCCATCCGCTCAGACACCTTACCTCTATGAACTGTCTTAGGCTTAACTGTGGCCTCTCCCCTAGGGATGCATGATAGAGAGAGCGGAGCGTGTAGTGGGGGTCGGGGGCGGCGGGTGGGGGGCACTGCTCCAGCCCCACTTTCCTCTTGTTAGGTCTAGTTCTTTCTAGTTTTTTGTTTTTCTCATTCCCCACCCCCGACAGTGCTTGGGGAAGGTGTGTGCAGGACTCACGCTGCAGGAATACTTGAGGGGGCTTGTTTTATCTCCTGATTTTTGAGGGAGTCATGGTGGCTTCATACTTGAAGGGCACAAAAGATCTGGCCAAGGGATGTATGCAGTCACTCTGTCACCCGAGCAACCATCAGACTATGTCCCAGGTTGAAACTCAGCTTATAGTTCGGTAATGGAAGATTTGCTGTGGTGGCAAGGACGTAAACGATCTCCCACAATTAGCCCTCCTCTGGGTCTACACAGGAAATGCTTCTGTGACCTAAGGAAGTAGCATCAAGTCAAAGTGATGTCCTCAGGTGTTGGGGTCATGATTTGGACCATGTCATGATCCCCTGGGGTTATCTTAAGTAACCATCTATTTAGAACTACAGGGATCCCGTTCTCTGTAAAACCAAGGGAAAGCCAGTAATGGTTTGTACTGGAAACCCCAGCTCTTGGAAGGCTGAGACAGGAGGATCACCAGAAGGTGAGGCTATATAGTAGGTTCCAAGCTAGCCTGAGATACAGAATAGAAACCGGTTTAAAACAGCAACAAAGAATAAACAACAAACCCAAGTTCAAACTATAAAATGCAGTAATACAGTAATCTGCAGCAAAGGCAGGCTGACTTCATATGCCTAAGAATAGATGAGTCTAAAATGTAAACAACAGAGTTAGTCCCAGCGCGTGGAAATAGTTGTCTGCGTAGCAGAGGGCACGGGACTCAAACTGAACTGAAGCCTCCAACCCGAAGACTGAAGACGGCTACACAAAAGTAATGCTCAACTCTTTCATTGCATGAGGCTAGCAGAGTACTCAGTGGGTGCCTACTGTATGTATGAAACAAGAGTGAACATAGCTTCCCCAACCAGTCAGGTCAAATTCTGATAGGCAAGAGACAACAAAGCTAGCCAGGCAAACATCTATGATATGAGGAGTGGCCTATGTTCAACAGAATCAAATTCTAGCTTTGCTGCAAGTAAAACGAAAGGGCTGTTTTCTTCCTGTATTTACCTGTATATCCACGAAAGGGTTAATTATAACCTAAACTCCCCATGAGAGGAGTGTGGGGAAAGGAGGCCTCCCGCTTACCACATACCAGCCTGCCCTGAGGAATGTGTCTGTCACATGTCCACGTCCTGTATGCCGTCCTTTGGCCTTTTCAGACTCCTCTGAAAAGGAGATTAGTGAGGACACGTGATGGGCTTCATATGGAAGCCCAGAGTGTAGCCTGCAATGGATGGAGGAGTTGAGAGATTCCATGTGTCTACACACAGCCTGGGCTTCATCCTCAGACATGCCCTTCCTGTGACACACACACACACACACACACACACACACACACACACACACATGCACTAGCGCGTGCGCCGCATACACACTGGCACAGGAATCATCTCCCCCACCCCACACCCCCAGCCAAACTGACTGCTGGCAGCAATCAAGCTGTGAGGAATGCACAATAGCCCGAATACAGAAGACCTCCCAGTCAGGCCGTGAAACCCTTCCCTGGGCCCCAGAATACCCCTCCCCATCACTGAGGCCCAAAAGAACAACAGGATGTCCAGGGCAGCACCTCCCTCAGCAAGCCAGCTGCCTGCCTGCCTGCCTGCCTGCCTGCTTGGATGCAAAGTCTAAGGACTGAGCAGGATTAAGTCATCATAGAAAAAAAAGTCATGAACTGAGTTAACTGAATCCTCTAACAGAGGGCTTGGCTCTATGGAAGAGCAAATCCCCACCTACAGAATAGCTAAAGGCTGGGAGGAAAAGCGGGTCGTGTGTGTCTGGTGTGCCTTCCCAGGATTCTGTACTCCAGAGGGCATGGGACTCCCCAACCCCAAGACTATTCACTATGACAACTGATGGAAAAGAGATGCCCAAGTTTTTTTTTGTAACATGAAGCTAGCAAAGTCTTCAATGAGCCCCCACTGTGTGAAGAAACAGAAGGGAACAAAGTTTGCCCAACCGCTCAGGTCAAATTCTGATAGGAAAGAGACACAGCCGATAGCCAGGCAAACATCCAGGACATTAGCAAGTGACAGGTGTCCAACAGGAAAGGAGTCTGTGAAACAGAGGCGGTGGCTGGAGGTGCCACGGTTAATGAGCTATGAGGTTTTATTCCGAAAGAGCCATCTCCCTGTTACCCGCAATCATCCTAGTAAGCCACGTGGGAGGTGATTCCATTAAGCAACTGGGAAGGTGAGACCAGAAGGAGACTTCTGTGGAGGGAGGGTGTGAGCATGAGGGAGTCAGTCCAGCAGCTGGGGATGGAGAAAGCAAGCCCAGCTCTATAGCATGCTGGCCCGTGACAGAAGGCCACAGAGCACAGCCCTGAAGGCGGAAGCTCATCCCTAGGACAGGAGCAACAATGACCCTGGTGGAAGTAGAGAGACCAAGGATGGAGAGCATGACAGGTGGCTACAGGTCGTCATGGAGACAGCAGTGCTGGCCAGAGGCATGATCAGGGTATGATCATGCCTCTGGCCAGCAGGGATGAATTAGGATAGTCCTCGGGACACGGTCAACTGTCACATCTGTCCTGTTGGCCCCGCTGCTGAAAGCAGTGAAGAGGGGAGCAGGGTCCCAGCGTGGAGCACATGGCAGAAGGGAGCTGGATTCATGGGTACACTGAATTAGTTCACGTCATGTTCTCCTCCATATCCTGTTGGCCTCAGCAAGCTGCAAGGCTGCTGGAAGGGGTGTGCGTGCGTGCGTGCGTGCATGCGTGCTACAGCTTCTCAGAGGGGCAGCAGCATTGCTGTGGGGGGACCCGTGGCAGGACCAGGAGAACAGGAAGCAGAGCTGTTCTCAGCAATTCGTCTGCTCGCAGCTGAAGGAGGGCTGGGGATCCGTATGCAGTGATGGGGTGGGGGGACCCCTAGGCTCGGGATTTAGGGATTCTTCACTTCCAGTTCCTGCTAAGCCTCCCACATGCTCCCAGCTGCTGTCTGGTTCTGTCACCTGTCACGGAGCATGTCATTTAGTGAATTTGTGAAGGGCCTTCAGGGTTCCTTTACAGGATTATTTGAAAGCTTGTCACTTATCATAAAATCAATGACTTCTACGGAAGACCTCTACCTAATGTAGACGGGTGATCAAGGAGGACGTCTGTCAGAGACCGAGTTTCATTCCTGGGGAGATCGTTCATGTAGACGAGAGGTCCTACTGTGCCCGTTGCCACACAAAAGAACCTTCTTCAACCTTGCCTCTGCTTACCTTATTTCAGTCTTTATCAATTAGGCTTTTGCGAGTGATAAAAAGAAAAGAAACCCCAGCTACTCTGGAGGCTGAGGCAGGAGGATCACGAGTTCAAGATCAGTCTGGGCGACACAGCGAGGCTCCATCTGGAAATAAAAAGTCAGAAGAGGGCCGGGCAGATGGCTCAGTGGTGGAGTGCTTGTCTTGCTTTTGTGAGGCCCTGAGCTAAACCCCAGCACTGTTGGGGGTCGGGGGAAGAGAGCACAGAGAAACGAGGCAGATTACGAGGCGCTGCAGCCTGATTTTTGAGGGCTTCATCTTGACACACAGACAGGCTGAGGGACCTCACTCCTCTGCCTGCTGATCACAGAGCCTGAGAACTTCGTAATACAACTTTCTGCCCAAAGACGCACGAGCCTGGGTGTCTCTCCCTCAGTCCCTGTATCATCAATGTCCCCAAGGTTCAAAGCAACATGCTCTGTCCCTCACTGGCCACTAGTTTTGAGGCCCACATAGATGGTTCTTCTTAGCTTCCTCCATGTACAAGGCGGTATTTTACAAATAAAAATGAGGCGTTCTTATCGTCTAGAAAACAACACGAAGGGGCTTAGGGAGATGGCTCACTAAGTGACGTCATAGAAGTATGAACCCCCAGCACCCACATAAAAGTTGGGTACAGCCATACTGTCAGTAATCCCAGCACTAGGGAAGCAAAGACAGATAGATCCTTGGGGCTGGCAGGCTGGCCAACCAGCCTAGCTGAACTGTGAGCCCCAAGTTCATTAAAAAATCCTGTCTCAAAAAAAGAAGAGGGTTAGCAATTGACACAGAGGAAAAGAGAGAGAGGGAGAGGGGGAGAAAGGATACACACAGATACAGAGACAAGGCAGAGAGACGGAGGCAGGAGGCAGAGACTAACGTGCAGTATGTACCACACTGCAACTGAAAGTCTCACTTATCCACCTGTTCTTGACTACAAAGGAAACAATGTTTTTCCCCTTCTCCAAGTTGGCTGGTAAAGGCCCTTAACAAAAGGCAGGAGCTCCAGAATGCAAGTGGCGGTGTGAGGCCCCTTGTGGGTGGGAGCTTTCCTGAAACAGTCAAGAAGCTAACCATCTGGCCCTGCATCCTGACTGAGTCACCAGAGGAACAGCTGTGAGTGGAGGTGCTGCCCTGGAGCTGCCCGAAAACTGCTTTCCAGAGGACTCGAGGCCTCAGGTGTGGCTATTGACTCAGACTTGCGCAGGCCGTCAACCGCGCCTGGGTGCCTCCGGTAACTTTCTAGGGAGCAATGGGATGTGGGTGCAGGGTGGGGTGAACAGGAGGGATGGGTCACCATCCTGAGCCTGGTGGCTTTGCAGCCTTTCTTTGGAGAGTGCCATGCAAAGAGGTGGTGTTTGCCGTTTCTAACATAACTGGTGCCTTAGGGATAGATGGGGGACAACTCTCTGGTCAACACGATTCGGAGAGAAGACAACAGCTAGTGCCTGGGAGCTTCTGCCAGCTGCCTGCTGACTTCCATCGGCCTGCCAGGGATGCCAGGAGGCAAGTTCAGTTCCAGAGGAAGGTGGCTGGGGTTGACGTCGTGGAGGGCAAACCCAGGCAGCTGCTCTCACTCCAACAAGTTGGGAGGCACACACCAAAGGCGTTATTCAAGCTTGACACTGCCCACCCTGCCTTCAGAGCCTTGGGGAGTGCACCCACGTTAATAACTCACAGGAGGAAAGCAGCACAAAGGGAGGAGCCCTGGCCAGAGGACCCAACACTGGCCTTGCTGTGGCCCCCTGTGCTCAGAGGACAGAGGAACTCAGAGCCGGCTCGGCCACTCGACCGGACGTGGTTGTGCCAGGCAGCGCAGCCGGAAGCAGGAGGCCAGGACAGTGAGCCAAGAGCTTAATGTCTTCAGAAAATGGCCCGGGCGGGAGGAAGGAGAATGTCTGCTCTGAGAGCAGTAAACAAAAGCCTGGCCGCTGGCCAGGGAGCTGCCGCAGACATGGACCGGACGCATCTGAGCCGATCCTAGAAAGCCCAAGAGCATCCATGCCGCCTCCCTCTGGGTCTGGAGAAGCAGTGGCATGAGCCTGCTTCTGTCTGTGAGACCCCAGCAAGTCCATCGGTAGGGCAGCCAGACTCTGCCCAGGCCTGGCTGAGAGGGCAGGGCAGGGGACAGAGAGCCAGTGATGGATGGCTTGGGGAAAACTAACCCAAGGACCAGTGGTGGAGGAGAAAAAAAATAAAGCCAAGGACTTCACCCAGGAGTCATGGCAAGCCTACAGCCCCCGCTTACCCATGGGGTGATTGTGACCCCACAGAAGTCATGACCACAGACTTCTGAGGACTTTCCTCCTTCTGTCTCAGGGGCAAAAGGGCTGAACCAGTTCGTTCTTACACACACAAGAAGTTCATGAAGACGGGGCAGTGGCATCAGCCACCACCTCGTCTCTGTGCGTTCCAGGGAAGCTGCTCTCCCACCAGTGCCACAGCTCTGGGGCAGGTCTCTGCCTTTTGCACCAAGCAAGCATGGCAGTGGGTGGTAAAGATAAGCTGGGCTCTAACTTGAACCTTTGCTTTGGTTATTGTGACAGGAGGAGGTGACCTCCTCCTGACTCGGCTAATCATGTGTTCAGCATTCAATACCACGACCAGGGAGCCATCACTGGCTTCTCCTTCTCTGAGCCTTATGGACCCTTCCAGAAATGTGACAGATGAGAGAATGGCTAACATTTACATCGGTAGATAACGAAAAATGCAGCCTGGTACTTTGACCATTGAAAGCATGGGGCCATGGTCCCATCAGCATCCTATTCCATTAGCATGGGTTCAGCTCCTTCGCTCCCAATGTCGTCAGCAACCTTCCAAGAGATCAGCAGTGACAGGTACACACATGGCATCCTGCAACAGAGACCAGACTGGCCGTGCACAGTACACAGGCACCAGGGCTGAAGCGCAGCAGGTCATCCCTGCGGGACCAGCAAGGCCAGAGTTCCTACACACTGTCCTTGGGCATGCAAAGATGGGAGGCACCGGGGTCCTGCCTCCCGGTCTGTGCAGCAGCACTGGGTCACCAAGGTAACCAAACCCTTTACCAAGGAGCAAAGAAAACTGGTCCCCAGGATTTCACCGATGCCTGGCCCTCAACCTGCATGTGGGTGGGATCTAGGTACCACGTGTGTGCTTGGCTGTGGGACATACTGTCTACTCAAAGATCAGTCCATCTGTGGCCTGCCCTCAGCCATGAAACAGACCCACCTCCAAAGAGAACCCTCAAAAGAAGCGGCTCCTGCTTTCTGCCTAAGGCTGACCTTTCACATCTAGCACTGAGTTACAAAGTAGAGGAGAGGGCCAGCCACACAGAGGGCCAACTGTGATCAATTGCGTCTGTAATTGCTTCTCACCGGAACACAGAGGCTCTGACCAGACGGTTGCAAAGAGTGGTGTGGCAGAGCAGAACTTGGTCCTTGATCTCCTTCCTGCCTCTTTGATTTGTTGAGCATGTCCCTGCCTCAGGGCCTTGGCACTTCCTGGACCACTCAATGAACCTTTCCCATCCTCTCATGCACACAACAGACCAAGCAAGCATGCCATGCCCTCTCCCTGTCCTCCACTCAAGCCCTGTCCGAATTCTCTGACTTGTGGCCCAGGATACAAGACCCCAGCTCTGCCACCCCCTCTCCAGGGCCAGGGAGGCTGCACAAGGAGGAGGAGGAGGGTGAGGAGGGGCCTCTCTGATGCACACCAAGTACCCTGTCTCACCTGTCTGCATCCAAAGGCAGCCACCATTCGCAGCCAGGAGCCCATGGCACACTTCTTTTCCTCGTGTCTCCTCAGCAGGAGAGCCTGAAAGGCCTCCAGAATCTCGTGAATTTTCATTAACCAATCACTCTATTGACCCAAGGCACCTGCGTAGGGCACCAAGCTAGGAGTTGCCTGCCAGAACCAAGGTGACTGTACCATATCTGTGCCCTCTCACTGAAAAAAGAGAGATGTCCCATAGCCTAAGACTACGCAGTTTTAACAAGACAAACCTCATGAGTCTCCTCGCCAGCAGTTAACTGTGCCAGGATGGTTATTATTTGGCCTCTTCTGTAACATGTCAAGCTCGATTCCCACACATGTAAGACACTAATGGGTCACTAGGACTCAGTGGTGTTTATTTAGGACAACTCAGGGCTTTATTCCCTGAGTGAGGTCATCCTTCCCCAAAGCCAACAGATGAGATAAATGCTTATGCAAGGATGTATGGAGATGTAGCTCGGTTGGTAGAGTGCTTGTAGCAGGTATGAAGAAAGCCCAGGTTCCACCGTCAGCACCACATAAACCTGGCATAATTCTGAAGCCAGTCTGGGCTACAGGAGACCCTGTCTCAAAGCAAGCCGGGGAGGGAGGGGCTGAGTGTGAGCACTGCAGCAGGATACAAAGTAGCTGAGTGAAAACTCACTGCGTGTCACAGACTGCACTCAGTCTAGGATGACAGTGAGGAAGAGCTGTGACTGCTCTCAGTCCTGAACCCATCACTAGCAGAACACGGGACAGGTGGAGACCCTCTTCACCCAGGTTTATTATCAGGGGTTTTCAAGTGTGAGACGGGAGTGGGTGGTGGTGTCTCTGCACAGTGGCAATGTGACAGGGATACAGTGTTGCCAACGGGTGTGTCTCAGGGTTGGTTCCTTTTCCCTGGAGGGCACTCACGCTCTGGAACCAGATGGTGAGTTACCAGGTCTGCACTGGAGCCCAGTGGTTGTGTGGACTTTAAAATCACCGGCTTGCGAACAGCCTAGCTTTCCTCTTCCAGGTGCACAGTAAGGCTGCTTCCTGCTGCTTTGGAAGCTGTCTCCAAGGGCTCCACACTGGCCAATGAAAACAGCAGGTATGACAGAAGTCCCTTGAGTGTAAATCACAGGGTGTGGTAGTCCACTTACAATTCCCATTCATGGCAGGGATCATGGAGCTAATGACGGTGTCTTCCTCCCACCTAGGATTCTAGAACACTGTAAAGCAGAACGCTTTGCCACGGCCAGCAACCACTGGGTGTGCTGTTTTGAGTTAAGCTTCTGGGATCAGGGGGTTGCACGTTGCGGCAGCCTTGCCTGCCCATTCTGACTCATACGCCCGAGTGACCAGTTCTCTGGAACAAAAAGCTTTCGATACACTAGGACAGCGCACAGTTGTAAAATGCTTTTTATGCAAAGCACTGAGTTGTAAAGAGATTCAAATTTGGTGACATTAAAATAAAGAGCCACTTTACTACCACTGGGTCCTGGGGTGAGAGGCAAAGGTTGAGTCTGAAGAGACGGGAAAGGGAGAGGTTGTACTGTATCAGTTTAACCCGACCACTTCCATCAATATAAAATCAGGGTGGAGATGTGGTTCATGGTAGAAACCTCATTCGGCACATGCAAGGTCTTGGATTGGACCTCCAGTGCTATCAAAATAAGAGACACTTGAGTTGAAACAGTTAAAATATAATTTAGTAAAAGGAAGGAAACCCCACTGTCCTAACTTCCTGTTGCTGTGACTAAAGCACCTTAGGAGAGATAAGGGTACACGTGACTCACACTTCCAGGTCACAGTCCATCTCTGAAGGAATTGAAGCAGAAACCATGGAGGCTTGCAGACTCCAGCTTAGCTTGCTTTCTTATACAGACCACCTCCCCAGGGAAGCTTGGCACCCACAGTAGGCTAGGCCCTCCTACATCAGCTAAAAAAAATCAACCCCACCCCACACAGACATGCTCACAGGCCGTGTGATCTGGACAATCTCTCCATTGAGACTCTTTTCTCAGGTGACTCTGTGTCAAGCTGACAGTTAAAGCCAAGATGGGCACCAACTTTGTATTCATAAATACACTGGCCACAGGAAGACATGGCAGGCCCGGCCGACACAGGCACTGTTCAGACAGAGGCAAGTTTAGGGGATCCAGTGAACACACAGAGACGTGGATGGATGAACAGATCAGGGTAAAGCCTGCAGGGAAACGGTCCCTGTGGCGGGGAATCCCAAACACTTGAAAACAAAGAAACTCAAAGATAAAAACAATGTTCCTTCGAATTAGGAAAATCCAGAGCCACACAGGGTTCCAAGTCTTCCCAATTAGATACAGCGACATGCTCAGTGTTGAGACTCATGCTGGGTGAGCCTCAAGAGCAATGGCAGAAATCTGTGTGATGCACACACCCAGCAACCCCAGCACTGGGTAGACTGAGGCAGGAGAACCCAATCTCCAGACAAAACAAAAAAGCAAAGGCAGAACTTTTCAAGCATTTAAACTAGTGTTTCTCAACCTGTGAGTCGAGACCCTCCCTTGGGTTAGCAGTGTTTGGTGTGGGGAAAGCAATGGAGTAATGCCTGGAAAGTTCTTGAGGCCAGAGCATACGTCCCACGGAGTCTGATTCATGTCTATTCTCTAGTCTGAGTGAACACAGCCTACAGAGAGGTTTTCTGAGGTAAGGATCGTTTAGGTTTTAGTAACTAACTGCAAGTGGTAAAAGTAGAGCAAAGTGGATGGATATATGCAGAGAAGTCACTTCCAGCAGAGGCAAAGCTGTCCTTGATAAAAAAAAATCAATGAATTATCAATATCACTTCAGTGTCATCTGCTCCTAAGCCACACCTCAGGTGTGACAGTTACACTGTGTCTTTGTGTCTGAAGGAGCATACTGGCCTGAGGGGCAGACTCCACTGTGCTGTTGAGAATGGTTCCTGCCCCATTGGCCTGCTTTATGCTCATTACCCCCCCCCTCTCTCTCTCTCACACACACACACACACACACACAATTTAAAACAGAACAAAGGGGAGGGGGAGCTAAGCTGCAGCTGTGATGTGACCAGCAGCTTCAAGCTCCTGCTTTGACCTTCCTGCCACGGCGGACTGGACGCTCAGACTGTGAAAGAAAACAAACACTTCCTCCCTAAGTTGATTTTGTCAGTTTATGACTGAGGGGGCATTTTCGGTTTAGAACAAAAGTTTTAAAATCAAAAGGCATCCAAGTGGGGCACAGGGGTGGTGTCATAAGACTTTAATCTCAGCAACCGAGAGGCAAAGTCAAGCGGATCTCTATGAGGTCAGCATGGTCTACAGAGTAAGTTCCAGGACAGCCAGGGCTATGTAGAGAGAAACGCTGTCTCAAAAACAACCAACCACACAAAAGTCCAAACCACACACACACTGCTTATTAATGCCAAACATGCAGGAGGAGACTGGTTTCAAGTTAAACTGGTTATGTATGCAGAAAAACATCCTCCAATCCGTATTCATTTCATAAATAATGTATTTTATTTTATTGCATATGGCTATTAAGGAGGGCATCCATGGTCAATACAGACTAAATACAGCACACTAATCTACTCCAGTTTATTCTCGTCTTCAGCGGCATCACGTGACCCCTATATACAGCATGTCCAGCGGAAGACGGCAGGGTGGGCGGGCCTCTTGTTGAAACACAATAGCGAGAAATATATTTAACATCTTGGTATCCTGAAACAACGTGTACCCAAAGAAAACACTGTTTAATAACTGTTAAAAGTTTATATAGCAAAAAATAGTTTAAATTTAAGATTAAGTCAGGCAAAATGTACAAAGACCCAATACACAGCACGAAGTGTGGCCAACGTAACACTCACACATTTTGGTTCCATTCTGTAAACTAAATTAAGGATGTAAATATTGCATATGCCTGCTCTTCTTGAAATGTACAGGATGAGGGGAATTTAGTGTATTCTCGTTTAGCTCATTCTGGCCGCAGCAGGGACATGTGCCATCGGTGTCCTGTGGTGACCCTGCCGAACACAGAGGGCGCGTCACATCTGCTTAAGTGTGCTGTCGCTGGCTGATCAGCCCTCCTGTCCCTGGGGGGTTTAGTTACGAAGCAAACACGGTGCAGGTTCCTAGACCCAACACGAGTTAAAAGTTTCAGGGGGTTCTTGAGCATCTCAGTGAAGTACAGCACACACCCAAATGGACCTTCACTCGAGTACTGGGTGCCCCGTGCACTGTGGTGACGTGTAACTACAGGAAAGTAAACCTTGAGAATTCGCGAGGGGTGCGGGCCAATTTACATTCAACTTTGTCTTGCAATCCAGCCCTCTTCTACAAGCTCAGCACGGAAGCGGGAAGACAGCTGCACTGCTGTTAAATATATTTTTAAGACATGGAATTTTTTGGTCGTCCTCTAAAAAGCCTCTTCCTACCAATGTATTATTCTATAGTGATATATATCTATATACTTATATATATATATATATATATATATATTCTCCCAAACGAAAACAAAATGACATTAAAAAATTAAACCAGCAACTCACATTTCCAAGAATTAGTGTAGCCTCTACAGGACTATGAAGGAGACAGGCACTGGGGGCGGGGGCAGGGGTGAGGGCGGGGGAGGCAGGGTCTCCAGCCCTGTGATGGAGCAGCAAGGTGACAGATATTCTGCTGGCAAGCTCAGCCCTTCTAGGTGACCCACGAAACAATTCCACAACACTGACATTTTCAGAACACTGAAAACAGAACCAGGGTAGTCTTTGTCAAGAACTGTTGACAGGCGTGTAGGGAGAGAGGCAGGTTTTCCTCTTCTGCCATTAATAGGACAACGGCTGGAATGCCTCCCCTCCTGTTCAGGGCAGCCTTGTTGGCCAACAAAGCAACATTATGTCAGAGATAATATCTTTAAAAAAAAAAAAATTTGCCAAACCCAAACCAGCCTTGAGCTTTGAGCATGCCTACATTGAGTTTTTGGTTCAAGGAATGCGAGCTGAGGTTCAGACAGGAGGCAGGGGCAGGAGAAAAGGCTTTTACCATCTGAAGTACTTACATGAACATCTACAGAGAAGAGTCAAGAAACCCGTTAAAGGTACAGAGATCTACCCTTCCCTACCCCTACCCCCAAAGACGGCTGACGATTTCCAAAAGGAGGCTGCTCCAGTCACATTCAGGAATTACTAGGATTAATCCATCTTCGAGTCCCAATCCCATGGAGAATTAATTGTCAGTCCCACACCGGGCTCTGTGCATAAGTAAACATTTGCAGGTACCTGGACTGGAATCCACACCCACTTATCAGAGAGACGGAGGTCAGCATGTGACACACTGGGGCAGAGCTGCCCTGAACCCTGCCAAACAATTCGGCTTCACCTTGAACTGAGGTAGGACTGTGGTAGTTTTGACCATAAGCCAGTAAATACCAGATTTGACCACTTTCATGGGTACTGTAGCATCTCCTTGCATGCTGAGGGATTAATCCGCTGTGCCAAAATGAAAGTAACAGAGGACTGACAAGGATGGCCAGGATCAACGAAGGCCAACGGGAACGTCCAATCTCCTGGAGTGTACTCCATCAACTCATCTGTTCACAAACAAAACAAAACGCAACACAAATGGTGCGGTGGCGACGAGTGCCCCGTGTGGGAACAGGCGAGAGAAGGGGCCTTGCCTCTTGGTTCCTTATCTAATACAATTCACAGAAGTCTCAAAATGGAGAGTTGATCCCGTTGAAAGGAAAGTGAGCAGCGTTGGTTGGAAACATGCTAAGCATCTCCTTCAAATGGACTCGGAGTTCCGTGTGGTGGTGATGGAGCCGGCAGCATTTCACTCTGAAAAAAAAAAAAGAAGATCAGATAATTGGTGAGCCAGGCTCCAGGGACCACAGCAACCCAAGACCTCCCCCAAACCCATGGACCTGAATTCGGGATTTGGGCCTCTCCCTAGAAATGAGGCACTAGGGAGATGTAAATTCAAGATGGCTGTCCTGGAGATGGGGCAGCAGGGTGCACTCAAATCCATCTGCACATAGGTGAGAAACGTCTTCCCCCTCACACTTTGCCAAGCAGTACAGCAAAGAAGTCACAGGGGATGGGCAGGGTTCTGGCCTTCATGACAAGCATCTGTGCTGGAGGGACCAGCCTGCCTCCCCGGGCACTGGGGATGAATGGCAGCCACCGCACACCTCACTGATCTGCTGAGGGGCTGTACCACCACTGTCAACCTCTGACTCCTCCAGGGAAGAAGGGCTGCCTGGAGTCCACTCTTCTACCCCAGGAAACTGCCTGTTATCTCCCCTCTTCTTAACAAGACCCAGACTTGGGCAGGGTGATACAATGTATGGAACTTGTCTGCTGTGAGGTCAATCGCTCCTACAGTCTACAGATGATTGCAAAACTAATACAGGGACCTCACACCTTTAATCCCAGCACTTGGGAGGCAGAGGGAGGAGGATCTCTGTGAGTTCGAGGTCAGCCTGTTCTACCCAGTGAGCTCCAGACCAGCCATGGCTACTCAGAGAAACCCTGTCTCGAAAAACCTCGCCCTAAACTTGAAAGTTCTCACAGCCACATGCCTGTGCACATGGCTGTCAGCACCTCTTAGCCTGTGCATATCTCCCCAAGCACCAAAGCTACCAACTCTCCTGCTGAGCTGAGTGGCAGGAAGACTATCATGGGGTCATGTGACCAGCTGCACCTGTTTTCCCCCTCCCATGGAGGGGCAGCACACCTCTACCACCAGTCTCCACTCTTAGTGTGTAAAGTCCCTGTTTACCTGTGTGTGTGTGTGTGTGTGTGTGTGTGTGTGTGTGTGTGTACGTATGTATACACTTATGTTCTTTTGTCAATGGACTGCACAACTTGGAAACTGATGTCACATCATGATGACCCTGCCTTTTTATCTTAAAAGTCCCTTGGCTTTTAAAATAAACTGACATACTAACTTTACATCACTCATGATGACAGCACCAAGGTTGCACTGGGTCTTAAATGGGTCAGACCTTTTCTCTCTTCGCTCTAATATCATCATACAGCCAGACACACCTCTAACATCGAATGGAATTCTAACCTTTGACTCTTGAACCTCATTCTCTACTGAGAGAGAATGAGTGTGCGTGTGCGTGCATGCATGTGTGTGTTCTTGAGTTCACAGGCCTGACTCAGCAGGAAGGACGTTTGCAATGTGCCCTGAAGCTGAAAAGAAGCCCCTATGGAACACCCAGCACAAACAACATGTGGCTACTCTCCAGCAATGCACAGATCGGTGCAGACAGAGCAAACACACCAACTCTTCTACCTCCCCTGAGAACGTGACACTTGGAGGCTGTGCAACTTCATGGTTGTTTGTTTTGTAAGCTTTACATTCTTTCAACAATTAGGAGATACACATTATGCAAATGAAGTCGACAGACACTGAATTCAGTATTTCTTCCTAAGGAAAAGGTCGGCCATCTAGGTCCTGTCTTGACCATTGATCACTGTGATTTTTTCATCCCCAGAGACTCCAGGGTACAGTGGCACCTGGCTGCTGGCACACCTTAACAAGCAGGGCCCAAGTTTCACAACAAAATGACAGCATCTTGTCACTCAGGTGACCCTAACCCAGTGAAACTCCTACAGGAGAACACCAATCAAGGTCACTTATTTCTACACAACACTTAGGGAGAGGAAGCTGAACCCACGATCTTGGGAGGAGCTCTGGGAGTCCCTCCATGTCCCCACTACAACACGGGTGTGTTCAAGGGCCAGTGAGGGCTGCACTTTCTTAGGGACGCCATGTGGCCAAGACATCCAACCCCAAGCATCAGGTCTTCGGGAGCACATATCAAGTGAAACTGTATTTAAGGACAAAGATTGAGCTGAGAAGCGGGAAGAATCTCGTTCACCATGCACGGTCCTTTCAGCATGATTCTTTTTGAATTCTATCCTCAAGTAAGGTCTCTTCATCCAAAAACAGTATTCTTATGGGAAGATGAACGAGTGCCCAGCTCATGCGCAACAGGACAGGGAGATCAGTCAGCACCACAGCCAGCTCTGAGACCCGTGTGCTCAGGATGGGCGCACCCCACGTTTTCCCTCTCTCTCACACACACACCAGGGCAGTACAATGTGATGGAATTTGTCCGCTGTCAGGTCAAACACTCCTACAGCCTACAAATGATCATAATACTAGTATGGGGACCTCAGGACTCCTTGAGGATCATGGGACTTCAACTTTAGTGTGTCTACACACTAACAGAACCACAGTTACCAATAGTTCCTTAAGACAAGTCTTGAGGTGGCCACAGTGCTGACAGAGACAGTGTGAGAGACCCAGGGAACCTCTATAAATATAAACAGGATGAGCCATCAGAAGCGATCCTGGGGGTGGGAGGAGCTGCAGAAACAGGGAACCAAGGGGACTCCGAGAGCCTCACTGGACCTACATGTTGTAGAAATTTAACCATGTAAAGATCTGCTACATTTGTTTCTGCTGTGGACTATTTAACTGTGTAAAGGTGTGTCACATTTGTTTAATGATATAAGGATGTATTTAACTATGTAAAGATGTGTTTAACTATGTAAAGATGGGTTGCTGTTTCACCTTGCCTGCCTAAGGCACCCGATTGGTCTAAGAAAAAGCTGATCTACCAATAGCTGGGCAGGAGAGGATTAGGCTGAACCAGCAGGCAGAGGAAATGAGGAGGAGGAAGAATCTAGAAAAGAGGAGAGAAGAAGGAGGAGATGTAGCATGAATCTAAAAGAGTCTTATTAATAAAATCAAACCTCAGCCAGGTATTGGGGTGAACACTGGAAGGTCAGAGAGACAGAATAAGCCACAGCTAACCTCACCTGGCCAACTTCTCGGCTGGTCTTGTTTCCTCAGACTGGAGGCCTCTGAGTCTTCATCCAGAAGGGGTCTCAGCTGAACTGGTGCTAGAAGCCTGAATGCTTAACCAGGCCAAATGCTTCTCCAGACCAAATGCCTCTCCAGGGCAAATGCCTCTAGTTTCTGGTCCTCACGCCTTATATACCTTTCTGCTTTCTACCACCACTCCCTGGGATTGAAGGCTTGCTTTCTGGGATTAAAGGCATTGGTCACCATGCTTGGGTGTATCCTTGAACACATGGATTTCTGCCTCTGGAATGCTAGGATTAAAGGCGTGTGCTACCACCACTGCCTAACCTCTGTTTAATATTGTGGCTGTTCTGTCTCTGACCCCAGATAAGTTTATTAAGGTACACAATATTTTGGGGAATACAATACCACCACGAGGGAGAAAGAGAAGGACACTCCCCAAAGCCAGGCAGCTGCCAGCCAATAATGAAAGTAGGACGTACAGAAGGAAAGAAAGGAAAAAAGCCCCAAGGCAAAATGTAGATGAAGAGAAACAGGATAATTTAAGTTATAAGAGACAGCAAGAAATAGAAGCGAAGATAAGGCCAAGTGTTTATAACTAATAAGAAGTCTCCATGTCTTGACTTTGGAGCTGGTTGGTGGCTAAAAAGAAAGTCTGCTACCCCCACTCCATGGAGCCCTAAAACTGGGAAGTACCACTGAAGAAGGAGGTAGAGAAAGGAACTTCCACTTGTCTATCCTTACGAAAAGAAGGAGTAAGTCTGAAGCTGCCTATCTTTACACCAACGTCCAAAACACCTTTCTCCATTGTGAGCACATGCTGGCCAGAGCCCTGACCTACCACAGCCAGGATAATGTATGCCTGAGGAGGGCCACATTCAGGAGGCTGGCCTAGGCCTGGGGGTTAGACACCTAAGATCAGGCCTCTGCCCTCACCAACCCTTTCCAGTCCATCAGGAGAGGAACCAGAGCTGGGAACTGACCCGGGTGGAAAGTAGGATGTGTGCCCTCTGCGTGTGAACCAGGATGCGTGTGCCCCATGCCTTTCTGTTTACTTTGACTGGGCTGGTTCATGTAGAATACAAGGAAGGAAAGTATTTTCTAACCCTGCTAATCTGACATCCCCAACCTTAAATATTTATAGTTCCTAAGGACAAGATGCCAGTATACATTTATTTATTCATTACCTATGTCAAATCCACTAGAGGCAACACAAGGATGATTAATTTATGGTCACTCTGCTCTGAATGTGCCTTCAGAAGGGAGAGACTTGGTGCTGCCCAGTCCCAGTGGTAAAACAGAGACCCAGGAAGATCCTGCACTGCACACAGGACAGACCCACAAACCCCTGTCCTGCGCCTGGTGGTAGCTCATACTGAGACTGGAGTCACAAGATTTGAAATCTCCTTGCAATTCTACACCCAAATCCATAAGATCAGAGACGAACCCTGCAAAGTAGCAAGTGCCTGGAGCCACGAAAAGCAGACAGGTAGCAACAATGAAAGCCATTATGCAAAGCAACTTCCGTCCGTTTGCTCTGCCACAGAGCCCAGCTCTGCTTCACCTTCCCTCAGCCGTCACCAATGACTTATGTCACTGATACGCAGCACCACATGGGACACAGTCCCCGAGGACGAACCTTCAGGTCACCTTTTCCCAGGGCAAAAAGAATTCAATGAGCCCCAGTGGCTCCACCTCCAAAGACTCTGCTCAAATCTCAAGAGAAGAGCAGACGGAGGGAGGAGAGAGGACAGGGGACCGAGATCGAGACAGAGGACAGACACACTGCTGAAAGACCAGGGAGAAGGTCTTCACAGTTCGTGGGACAAGTGGCAAAACAAGGAAGTCCCACTCCCCTACCCAGTTGAGCACCAACCCCAGAGTCTGTTAGCAAGAAATAAGACATAGGGGCGCCTGAGTCAGGTGGACTTCCACTGGGATGTCTCCTGAGACGCTGGGTTTCACATGTTTGACATCAAGGCCTTTCACACGTCCATGTTCAAGATCCCAGGCATATGCCTGGGTCAGGACAGCTCTGCCCTGGGGAGCTCAGGCTCTGTCTCCAGACCTCTGCAAGCCCTTCTCTCCCACCAAGAGCCACACACAGACCCTCACTTGGAGCCCCGGGGAGGTTCTGTCAACTGCAGAGAAGAGCAGGTGTGGACTCCCTAACGTATTCAGGGCTCCGAGTCACTAGTGCTATTCAGATGAATATTGATTTGCATGACAAAAGAAAACCGGAGGCCACGTATTTTATTTTTCTAGTAGCAAACCAAATTAAGGAAGAAATAAGCCCTTTGGTGAGGTCCCATAGCCTTCAAGCTCATCTCAATGCCCAGTCTAGGGTTTTCATTTAAACACAGAACTAGTTGGGAAAACAGCTTTTCAGTTGGAAGAGAAATTCCTAGAAAAATATACCTGATAATTTAGTATCTTCTTACTTTGCTAAGAGCATTAAAAAAAAAAAGTCAGGTTGGGTGTGATAACACAGCCGCCAGAGATTCTAAGAAAAGCAAACGGTTACTTAACCTTTCATCTAAATTGGAAAAAATCATTTACAAGGAAAACATGGATGATTAAGCTCCCTGTGACGACCTGCTTGAGAGAGTCCGACTTTTCTTTCACGTGAGCTCTCACTTCCACCGACAATTAAAATCCTTTCATTCTGAATGCTTGTTATTAAACAAACTCCCTACCTTCGAGTTGAAACTTGCTAATGACACAATCAATCCCAGACGGGAGATGAGGCCATGCAGCTTTCTCAAGGCTGGAGCCATCTGCCCTTTACGCAGCAGCTTAATCCTTCAAGGAAGACAGCCTCTTAATGGCCCAGCCACGGTGTGCTCAGAGGCCTCCCAGCCTGTGAAGTACCCCACTTTAAACTTTCTCTACACACCCAAAGCTTCGCCCATGGGAACCTGCCAGCTCAGCCTCGGCGGCTTTTACAAGCCAAGGTTTCAATGGCTGTTTCCTAATGTGGGCATCAAGCGAGCTTCTCCCTGACAGGAACCCTCAGCTGCCCGCAGGTGCAGATCCAACGCCACAGGGCCAAGCTGTTTTCATGTTCCAGCCCAGAGCCCCGGGGGGTGGGGGGTGGGGCGGCCAGAGAGTCTTCTGTATCCTAGGGGACCTTTCGGACACTCTAATCCCAGGTTAAGACCAGAGGGAGAAGTCAGAGTGATGAGGCCTCCCGAGTGAGCTGGGGGGGGGGGGGGGGCGGCAACTTCTCCCCAGGGTTGTCAAATGGAAGGCCCCTCTGGCCCCGGGACAGATGTTTGGGGCCCCGCAGGAGTGAGGGAATAAGGAGAGTCCACTCAAGCCCCGTCTCCTCTTCCGCTCTGAACCATTTGTTGGGTTTTGTTTTGTAAGAAATGAGGCTTACAGCAGGATGCTATGGGGCACACTTACGGAGTGGAAAGGTTACCAGAGGTGGATTAACAAGTTCCCCGCTGTCACCTCCTCTAGCTACATTTTGGTAGCAAGAGCAGCTAAAGGTTACTTGTTTTAAAACAAAAACAATACCCCCTAATATAACTGTCATACGTTGTAGACTCCAAAGAGCCATCTGCCCTATGTATTGGCTTCTTTGTGTCTGTCCCTCTTCCCTCTCCACACTTAACCCAGCCCCATGACAACCAGGTTCATGGAGCTCTCTGCTCTTTGTACATTTAACCTGGATTTTTTTTTTTTTTTAAGATTCTATGTGTGAGATCATGCAAATTTTTTCATTGGCTTTTTATAGAACTCTCTTCAAAGGACATTAAATACCATTCTAGTATCTGATCCTATGTAATGAGTAAGACTAGGTGATATACACATGCCATGAGAAACCAGCTTGCCTGCTAGACTGCATGTGACCATGTCCTTCTGGCCTTCATGTCCTCTGCACTCTGGACAATGTTCCTTAGTCAAGCTAAGTTCAACTAACAACAACAGACACCCTCGGAGCAGAGCAGATAAACACAACCTCCAAAAGGAAGCCTGAAGGTGGTGTCTCAGATACCTAGGAAGGGGAATACTCTCCATCTCACAAAGGATGATGGTGCACAGCATGGGCCAGCCGTATCTCTGTAAATAAAGTCTTACTGGATCACAGCCACTGTCACTCACCTAGAACAGCTGGGTAGCTATGACAACCAAGCATGAACCGTCACTGTCCAATCCCTCACAGAACCAGTCCGCCAACCCTTCAAAGGCACATGAACCCACCAACATTTAACAAGGAATGCCAAGAGAAGACACAGGCATGTTTGTCAAAACAGCACCACACATTTTCCACCTGTGTGTTACACCTGAGACTAACCGATACCTCTGGAAATTATCTGCAAGCTTACGCTCTTCAGAAATGCAATACTGTCTGCTAAAGGCCAAGCTATCCTCTTACGGACCCTGCAAGTCATAAGACCGAGTGTGAAGCCAGCACTCTTTAGACCCAGCCTCTCTGGCTTCTTACAGCACAACCCGGCACACAATCCATCTGGTCACCTCCAAATGCAAGCTTTGTGGATACTCAGCTTCACAAAGAGAAACTGACACCTACCTCACCTGCAATTCATAATCAATCCAAATCTCTCTTAGGTCGCTTGAAAATGTGATTCCAAGGGCTATACTTCCATAGCTGGCACATGAACTAGCATTAAGATGGCAGGTATCGTCTAAGGATACTTTTTTCAGATGTAGCACATTTCTGTATGATGCTTACACAGATGTAAAAACTATGCTTTATGTACACTATAAAAATGCTTACAATTGGAGTTATAAAACCTATTTTTTTCCTGTCAAATTATGGAGAAGTAGAATAAATATTCAGAGCAGATTCATGTACTTTCCTTCAACTGATAGCCAATCCGCTTGGGAGATATGAGGGCTCATACTGATTGTCGAGTTGATAGGATCTATAACCTCTGGGGCATGTCTGAGAAGAAATTTCTAGATTGGGTTAACAGAGCTGGGAAGACCCACCCACCCAGAAGCCCACACAGCTTTCCCTGGTTCAATGGGATGTATGCTTGGGAGGCATGAGGTTACAATAGCTAGAGTTAGACTCAAGGTGGACTGAGGACCATGACCACCATCAACCAGGTGATTTCTCAGCTAGGTCAACCACACCCACTCCTGAAGATAGGGATATTCTCTTCCTACCTCAGCTCCCCGCCAACCCCTGTATCACAGTGAAACTATCAAAGGAGATTTTTATATAGAAACCACAATGACTACAAACAAAACATACATGAATATTGATTTTCTACATCAAGGAGCACATGCTTCTGGTGTGACTCACACTCTGTGGCCAGACTCCTTCACATTAGTCATGAAGGCATGCAGCCACATGCCATGTTTTGAACTACAAAGACTTCTTCAGACCCCAAGGCCCTGAGCTTGCTAAAGAAGGCTGGCTCTTCTGGCTGTTTGGAGAGTCACAGGAGTAGGGCAAAGGGGACCTGCTGTCACAGCCCTATCCCCCTAAGATGATTCCAGGAACAATGCAAACAAGGCCAGTTTCTAGCATCCCAGGGACCACTGGGAAGCACATGGAACTATGCAGGCAAGCAGGTCCCAGCAAAAGGAGAACCAGCTCAGTTGACAGTGTGAATGTGGTGGGGAACTCCTGCTGGAGGGAACTCCAGGCCACTGAAAGCTAAGTGCCTCAGAAGCCCAGGGCTGCTTCCCTGCTCTACTCAAATCCTGACAGACAGAACCAAGTCAAAACGTACTGTATACCACCATGTGGCACAGCACCCAGCTACCACAGCAGCTGCTCTTCCCTGCCTCCCTCTAGCCCCCGCTGGCACACGGTTCAGCCAACGCCACATGATCCACGGGGACTCAGGCAGCGCACGTGCTCTAGGTGACCAGCGTGCTCATAAGGTGACCCAAGCCCTCAAGTCCATATGGACCACACTTCCAGAAAGACAACTTCAGCCCAGGCAGAGCCTCTACTAGCCACCCACATTAGGGCACTAAGGCCCAGGGTCAGAGAGACAGGGCCAAGGCTCCTGGTGACAGAGGATGAAAAGCCGGGCTGCGGGTATAGACAAAGCCAACCCTCCTGGATAGCTAGATAGACCCAAAACAATGGTCTATTGGAGCCCAGGAGCAGACATCCTATGAACTCTCGTCTCCTGCCAAACCCTCTGCACCAGCTGGAAGGGGCCACTCAAGAGAAGGAAACCCAGCAGCATCCAGGCATGGCCCCTCAGAATGAAGGTCTGCAGGGAGGCGGCACCCATCTCACTGTCAGAGGTGATGAACTATGAAAGGATGCTGGAGGGATGGAGATGAAGATGTGCCACAGAGTGAGAATGCCTCTTTCAGGAGAGTGCCCTCGGGAACACCAGCTTATACACTGATCTGCTATGAAGAATTTTCTATGTGTATACACTTGTGAAATTCCGTTTACATGAACCATGGTAAAGAATTTTTCCCCTCGATTTCCCTTGGAAAGCAGCAAGTTATGCCTGGGCTTCCAGGAGGGTAACAAACCATGGAGGTAAACAGAAGGAGGAGCCTCACTCCTAGCTTGCCAAGACGGACAGTGCTCTGAGGCACTCCCTCTACAATAACTCGTTAAAACAGAATTCAGCAAAGTGAGGCCGAACCACTCCCAAACACCAGCAAGTTTTTAAAACCATGCGTGCTGTTGGCCGGACACATCCATTATGTATGTTCCGCACACCAACAGGCCGGAAGAACTCCAAGCTCCTGTGCGCTCACACTGGCCATCCTCAGCTCCACGCTCACAGCAAGGCAAGCCAGATCTCCACATCCAGGATAGCACCCGACGTGACCCCTGGAGTCTCCTAGACCCACTCTGTACCACAGTCCGAAGCAGCTCCACTCCTGACCTCGTCACACAAAACCAGCTTCTCAGTGGTGCTCTTTAACCCACCACTGTGGTGAAGCCTGCTTAACGCTCCTGCTTTATTTGTACACTTTTAAAATCTAGCGGAGTCATCTCAATCTACTTCTAAGATTTCTCACCCCACGTCACTATTTCTCCATCTGCCAGGGGCAGCCAAGATCCTGAGCAGGGGTGAGGGTAGGGCAGTGGCCCAGGGTGGCCTAAGCCAGGGGAGAAGAGAAGAGAGGATCCCCCTGCTTCTCTGACAACTACGAAGACAGAGGACAGCAGGGTCACTGCAGTGACAGCTGGTTTCCCCAGCATGTGCTCAATTACGGAGAGGCACAGGGCCACGCTCAGGGAATCCACACACACCATACTTGGAAAAGTCTTCTATGTTTGTGATAGCAAGAGCTCTTCACAGCATGCCAGAAGATGGAAAATGGAGTCCCCAGTTTTTACGACCAACTTCATAATTAAATACAGCTAGAAGCTACTTTAGCAAAAAAGTGTTTCCTTCTCATATAAGCCTACAAAGTAACTAAAAACAGGGCAAAAGCCTGATATATTAGCTGTGTGTGTGTGTGTGTGTGTGTGTGTGTGTGTGTGTGTGTGTGCGCGTGTGTCTCAGGTTGGCTCAGAGTCCAGCCTCGTTCTGCCTAATCTATCCCACCCCCTCTGCCGCTGAAGGAACAGAGATAAGCTGCTGTTGTAGACTTTCAGCCACTTGTGATTCCAGGAACAGCAGAGACTCCCGAGGCCGCGCCCCCACCCCCATGAGGGCAATCACCTATGAACACGCGGGCAGCCCACCCCACAGGAGCCAGCTGTCCCCTCAAGCAAGAAGTACTTCTCCGGACCATCTTGGAGAATCAGAACTGAGGCAAGGATGACACACCTCGACAGGGGCTGCTTAATTACACAAGACCCCTGACCCTAGCCCAAATTCTTCCTCTATTTAAACCCAACACACAAGTCGGTGCCCCAAGATGGACCCGTGGTCACAAGATGCGCGGAACCATTCCTCCTCTATTGATGGAGCACGCCTCTCTTTGCCTCTTTAATTGATTTACAGAGACAGTGGCTGGGACTGGTCTACCAGGGCAGCCAGAGTCCATCTTCTGTCCTAAAAATTCTGTGTCTAGAGAGCGCTCCACAGACCCATGATGGCTGAGATGGTCAGCTTTGAACCCGACCCTCCCTTGATCCTGGAGAAGCTGCCTTGGTTCTGGTTTGCTTGTCCTGTGGAAGTCTCCTTCCATCAGCCCACTCTGGGCACATGCTGCTCATGATGGCAGACTCCTGGCCCAGGGCTGCCATCAGCTAGTGAGAAGGAATCCTCTTCTATGATGGAGCCAGCATAAGCAAGACCATCGCCTAGGGCACTAGGCCTTCCAACGCTCTCCTACAGTTTTAATTGTGAGCATCTAATGAATTCTTGGTGTGTTCTGCCTAAGTATTCTTTTATAATCACACCACCTCCGAAGGGGGGCAGCTTGTGTCCAATTCAATTTGAATGAAACCCATTTGTCATCATGTAAAAATCTAGCTAAATGATTTTCCCCACAACTTTTTTTTAAGGACCTTAAGAACATTAAGACCCCATGGAATACTTGGTCCCAAAAAAGATAACCACCTCAGCAACAGATGATTAGCCACTAACTGGTTGGTCCTGAGGCTAATTCTGAATTGGTGTTTCCAAATCTACTCATCATTAACTGAGTTAATGACTCATCTCTTTGGAAGCTGCTAACGGGCTGTGAGAGGTATATTATATTCCAGGGATAGGACACAGAGGCTGAGACTATTAACCCAGCCTGCATCACTGGTCAGCAGGGCTGATTCTGTCCTGAAGAGCAAAGGCTTCAGGGTTACCAGGTAGCCTCAGCCTTCATGTTGAACTAGCCTAGAAACATTTCTTCTTAACAACATTCTCCCTTCCCCCCCCCCCCCCGTCTGTTGTGTGAGCAATCTTCTCACTAGGCTCTTTGCTTTTCTCCCTCAAATGCATCCTTGTCTCTGCCCAAGCCGGGCTGCAAGAGCAGAGGGGCTGGTGGGATCTGCTGCACATGCTCAGCTGCTCTGTTATCCACAGGAGCAGGCTGACCCCAGGAGAGACTTAAGCACAGTGCTCACAAGTGCACCCAAGGCATGCCAACCTCTGGACCACCTTCTCAACGCTCTCCCGGTGGTCCTTCATAACTACTCAACCCTAGCTAAATCTGATCTTGAATCATTGTTGAGCAGTGGCTCCCACTCTGGCTCTGTGTTCTCACATGCACTTCTGGAGCCCGCCCCACATCCCCTACTGTTCCCACACTGAGTTGAAGGGGTTTAATGTACGTGGATGCTAAATTTTGTATCAAGTACTATGTCCGTGTCCTGTGTTCTTTACTAAAACTTAAAAACTGCTAGAAGAATAGAAATGTTTCACTCAGGAGAGATCCGGGAAGCATGGCTGGACCTTGAGAAGTTACCACCAGGTGTTAAGCTCACAAATCCATGGACAAAAGAGGGCTCATAAAAAAAGGGGGGAATTGGAAATTAACACCAAAGTTCTTCAAATTGACAGGTGGAAACCGGCTAAAAAAAAACAAAAACAAAAAAACAAAAAACACTAAAAACTTTCCCACAACGTCCATCCTTCCATTCTTCTTCCTGAACTGTTCCCATTTTACTCTGAAATGTTAAGGAGGGAAATGAGAGGGAAAAGGGAGATAAACTCACTGCCACAGACAGAACAGGAAACAGAAGGCAGCTGGGAAATTCTGAGGCAGCGTGGTTTTTGTGCTTTCCAAGCTGATAATCCAACATAAAGAGCCTGGGCTACAGACTCAAGAGCCAACAATGCTCCCTCCTTTTGTCCTAATGACTTTGGACAGGTCACTTGACTCTCTGACCACCAGGTTCTGTAATTCCATCAAAAACTGACTCAGGCTGGAGAGATGGCTCAGCTCTTAGGAGCATTGGCCACTCCTTCAGAAGACCTGGGTTGGATTCCCAGCACCCACACAGTGGCTCACAACCCTCTGTAACTCCAGTTCCATGGGATCGGATGCTCTTCTGGCCTCCTTGGTCGGCAGGCACACATGCGGTGCACAGACATAAACAAACACAGGCAAAACACCCGTACACAGAGAAGCAGATTCTGCATATATCATAAGATGCATGAATGTCACATGACATTATACTTACAGAAATAAAAACACCATATACAAAAAAGGTTTGAATTTCGCCCACTGTGCCCTGTGAAGTTACCGTTCAGTACTGCTCAGAATACGTTTCTTTTTCATCACACCCAATGGGTAGAATTCTTTCACCATCATATTGTGCTTACCATGTTTCTGGATTGTTAATAGTACACTTTGGTACCTGAAGATGGCCTGAGTTAAGTCCACAGAATGAGTCGAGAAATCTCGTGTCATAGTAATAAATATTAAAACACTACACTGCGACCACGTGGAAAAAGCAGAGTCACCCCAATGCCAACATATGGCTTTTGAAGCGATAATGAAAACGGTATTCCAGGATGAACTATAGAGCTTACATTTATGCTTTGAAAAAAACCCCAAGCTTAAATACCACGATAAATCACTAGGAATTGTACCAACTCTCTATAGAGTAAAACAATAGAGGATCAATATTCTTGAGGTGAGATTTGAATGTCCTCAGAAAAGACAGATGCATTTAAGTCTCTTTTAGGAAAAAAGAAAGAAAAAAAAAAAAAAAGAACTATGGGTTTTGGGAAGAAAAAAAAACAGTATAGGAACACAGATACCAGCTCTAAACAAGTGTTTCTGGAAAACCTGATGCTTTTTAAAATAAATATTAAAAGACTTGGTACTTAAAGTTCATGTAAAGGTTTATCTTTAAGATATATTGTGGATCCAAATGTTTGACCCAATTTCAGTAAATGCACAAGAAGAAATATTTTGCAAATGTCATTGCATAAATACCACACAAGAAAGTGGGACAGTGTTTAAATCATTTGCCTGCTCTTTTTTAGCACATCTTTGGACAAATAACTATGACTGTGTAAAACTCAGTATTTTTTCTAGTTTAGCCGAAGAAGAAATTGCAATTATTAAATGGACTGCTTTATCATCCATACACAGCCTGTATATTTTAACCCAACTCTATTTCAGCATTCTAACACAATGAATTCAATTAAGACTGCCAAGCCCAGGAGTGTCTGGCACATTCTGTACCCAGCAAGCAGCTCCTGGTGTGCAGCTTGCTTCCCTGTCTATTCCAACTTTCTTCTGCATGTGTTACTTCAGGGCACCCTCCGTATGAGCCTAGGAAACTACCCACAAAAGACCAGTGGCCACCACTAATCCCAGCATCCCCTACCAGCGCCTTCCAGAAACACACTGGCATCTACCCTCCCGGTGCCACCCACCTCAACTAAACCCTTCAACTATGCCCCTTCCCCTGCAGTCTTGACTGATAAATTCAGACCAATGAAAATAAAAGAGTATTCTGTTTAGATCTGGAAAGCATTGCTCCACAAAACCCATAGCCGGATAAGTAACACAACCTCTGTAGCAGGTCAGTACTAAAATGGCAACATTAAAATGCTTGGCACATCTTGCATGAAAACATACACTTTTTGTGCTGGTCTAGGGAGACTGAAGAGACTCCACCCCTACCACAGTTCTCTAGGCAAAGAGGCTGAATCTGGAGCTGAGCTCCCCTCTGAGTCAAAGTGACCCCCACCCTAATTGGCAATGTAGATAGAAGAATAAAGTTACATTTTCCCTTAAGTTTCCAAGGTGAGCGGAAAACATTCAGTTCTGTACTATCCAATGCCCCCCTCCCAAAACTAAATAAAAAGCTGGCTAGCTTGCCAGATCTGATAGCGAGGTTACCTAGCTCTCAGAATATGCTTCCAGAGAAAGATG
>CABHPP010097789.1:2621-12878 GCA_902168425.1 Peromyscus attwateri | reverse complement strand
AGAAAGAAAGAAAGAAAGAAAGAAAGAAAGAAAGAAAGAAAGAAAGAGAGAGATGCAGACCCAAAGGAGGGACCCCTGAAGGAGAAAGATTACGGAGGGACCCCACGCAGCAGAACGGAAACTGGCGACAGGATGGAGTCCCCCGGGCAAGGCAAGGTGCACAGCGATGCAGGCAGTGCTGGGCAGCCCCATCTCCTCGTCCACCCTGTGCCCACTCACGCTCCAGGTATTTCTCCACCAACAGGTCAGGGTCACTCTCGCCCATCAGCTGGGCCAATTTGCTCAGAGCGTCTTCATAACGCAGTACTAGCTTCTCTTGGGAGGTCTTTCGGAGTCCTTCGGCCACCTCCCAGGCTGTGGGTAACAGCGCTGTTGAGGATTCCAGGATTCTGGACAACCCCGCCCTCCCTAACAGGCTCCGCCCACTCACCGGCTCCACTATCCTCTCCTTCCCACCAGGCTAGGTTCCTCTCTCCTTCGCCCCACCTTCTCCCAAAGGGCTTCGCCCTCTCTGAGGGCCTGGGGGTTATGAGCTGTAGAGGCCCTGGGTTAGGCGCCAGCACTGGCCTCACCTCGCTGCTCTTGCTTCTGCACAACGTCAGGATCCGGCTGTCGGTCATGGTTCTTGAGCTTGAGGAATCGGTGCAGCTGCTCCAGATGTGATATCTGTCGCTGCAAGATCTGTGCCTCGGTCTCACTCTGAGCCAGCTCCTTCTCTGCACGCTCCCGCAGCATGCCCATCTTGGTCTTGGCCTCTTCCCTGGGGGAGGAGGGGCATGTCAGTAAAAACAGAAGATGGGCAGGTGATTGAGCTGGGGTCAGCCTGGGGATCCGGGGGAGGATAGTGCCAGCTGGCTTCACAAGGATGCTCACAAAAGGCAGAGAATGTTCTAGGCTGGAAGGGCTGGGTCAGAATGGGACTAGATATGACAAGCGTGGTGGACACACAGGGGACACAGAAGCCAGGAATCATGTGACCAGTTACTCAGAAGGGCAAAGGATGTGATCAGGCCCTGCCAGAGATTATTCCCAGACTCACAAAGGGCAGCCTGGGTAACATCAGAGTCTGGATGCTCTGGAGCTAGAAATGGGTGAGGCTGGGCAGTCAGGTCTTTTCCACACTCCAGCACACCCCATTAAGGCAGAAGGACTCTTGCTGATGCCCTGCCCTGCTTGGCTGTGAATATGGGCCTAAAACTTGGATGTCATCAGTGGCAAAGGGTCCCTGCCCTGGGCCATTCCAGGTCTGATCTCATCTCTGCCAGCCTTGGGGGACTCCTCCCAGAGCCGCCCCTGAGGGCTAGTTTGAGCCATTCTCCTACATACATAGCCTCCCCTGCAATAGCGAGCCCCAGCCTCGAGGACCCCTTGACTGGTCAAGCCACACCTCCCCAGAACAGAAACCGCTCTCTCCCTATGCCCCGCTGCAGGTAGCTAAATGAACTGGCCACTAGGCCATCGGGCAGAGAACGACCTAGCCAATCTGATTCCCTCCCTCAGAGTTAGAACTGAGAGAGCAAAGTGAGATCAAGACCAAGGATAGGAGGACACCCAGACAGAAGAACAGAGGTCACAGGCCAGCCCAGGTGCAGAGGAGGCTGGCCATCTGCTCCCAAAGCCACCACTACTGAGCAACTCAACTGTTCTCCATAGCCAGAGGCCTCCGGGGTTCCCGGCGCCTGGTAATCAGCCCTAAGTATGTCTTCAGGCCTGAAGGGGTCACAGATGGAATTCCCCATTTACACACACCCAAGGAACAGGGTCTGGCAGAAGAGTTGGGGATATCTTTCGGGTTCTGCCCATCTTTGTGAAACTCCAGCCTTCCTGTGCCCCCACCCCTACTGTCTCTGCTACCCAAGTGCTCCTAGGGGCTTACCTGGCGGTGTAAGCAAAAGTAGAGGAGATGCTGAGACCTCTGACCGTCTCCCGGAGCATGTGGATCTCCTGCGGGGACACAAGGAGCTGACTTCCTCCAGCCTTCCCACCAAGAAGGCGCAGGCGCGGGCGGGCGGGCGGGCGGTCCTGGGCCTCCCCCCACAGACCCACCTATGAGCAGCAGTCCAGGAAAGGGGTTTTTGTTTTTGTTTTTTGAGATAGGGTCTCACTGTGTATCTCTGGCTGTCCTGAACCTATATAGAGCAGACTGACCTTGAATCAGAAGATGGGGTTCCAAACGAGAGGAAAATCAGGAAGACAAATGGGACAAGTAACTGGAGCTCTCTTGGGGACCACTCATCCAGAAGAACCAGCCCAACTTGCCCTCAGTTTGGAAGCCTGCTTGGATGTTATTACTCTTCTGGGATTTGGTGTGATATACTCACCAAGGGTCTTGGGACAGGAGCTTGG
Organism: Peromyscus attwateri; assembly: GCA_902168425.1. Taxonomy (NCBI): domain Eukaryota; kingdom Metazoa; phylum Chordata; class Mammalia; order Rodentia; family Cricetidae; genus Peromyscus; species Peromyscus attwateri. The sequence goes on along the minus strand of CABHPP010097789.1, from coordinate 10,532 downwards.
TCCCTCAGTGGCAAGAGAGAGAAGTACTTGGACTTTTAAAAGGTAGGGCCTACTATAAGCTTGCTAAAGGCCCTGACCTCAGAAGAGACTGGCGTTGTTCCTCCAGGTCCAACCCTCTGTTATCCCTTGACTTGACATCTCCCTCTTGCCTGTGTCCCACCCGTGATACTATCTGCCATGAAGTGGTGGACCTAGGCAATCAGTCTGTGCAGTTGGGATTCTTCATCTCCAATGCTAAATGAATCTCTTTGCTCTTTAACGATCCCAGCCGCAGAGATTTTGCTGTATTGACAGACTAACACACCCTGTGACCCTATGGTTCTAGCGCCACAGAAGTAGCTATGTGTCTTCAGTAAAAAGGAAGGAACAGCAGAGACATTACACGTCCATCTACAGACACAGAGGAGCAAACACAGGCGCGTATGGACCCCCCCCCACACACACACACACACACTCTCTCTCTCTCTCTCTCTTCGTAAAGAAACCAGGGCTGGATAACCAGAAACTGAGGAAATAGGTAATGCAGGGCCACCAGATATGAGGTAGAAGAGGAAGAGCTGTGCTGATGTTTCCTGGGATGGTTTTTGGAGGTTTGGCTTGGTTTTATGGGGCTTGGGCATGAGCTACAGAGCCGCATCTCAGTTCCTTTTATTTTGAGACAGGGCATAGATCTGTAGCCCAGGCTGGCCTGCAACTGCCTTACTGCCTCTGTTTTGGAGTGATTTGAAGACAGGTACATGAGGCTGTGCGAGCTCTTTTGGAACTGGGTTTTTTGTTTTGTTTTGTTTTGTTGTTTTTGTTTTTGGCTTGTTAGTGTTTTACAGATTTATAAGATAAATTAAGTCAACAAAGACATGAAAGAACACTAAAAGGGAACAAGGCAGGGCTGCACCTCCGTGGTAGAGTTCAACCACCAAAACCACAGCATAAAAAACTGATTACAAACGGAAGTAAATGAACCTAACTGTGCTTCAGAACCATGTAGAAGACTGAGAAACAAGAACTAGCCGGGTAGATTTTAAACACGATCCTCTGAACAGATGGACACACCCAAGCTCTTCTAGGGGAGAGGGGAGTCTGACAGTGGGGTGGACCACCCAACAGGGCGGGGCTTGCGTACAGGTGCTGACGTTCTGGTGTCCTGACAACAGGAGCTGTGCGGAGGAGGGGAGGAGGGTGCGAGGAGAAAACCCGTGTCACAGTCACAGTGGGACCACTCAGACCTAAACTCTGATTTTCCAATGCCCACTCACCACTAGGAAGGAACAAACAAACAAAACCAAACGGGACTTTAGAGAGCTGGCTCAGGATTGAGAGTTCAATTCCCAGCACCCACACTGGGCAACCACCAGAGGACCTCCTGTACACATATACACATGCACATAGTTAAATATTAAAAAACAAAATTTTTTCAAGAGGAAGAAAACGGGAACTTGTTGGAGAAATAGCAAAGTGTGGGGCTAGGGCAGAAAAGTAAGAGAAAGTAAAGACACACTCACAAGAGGAACGGAAAGGAGAAGACAGGAGAGGGGCAGGAAGGGGCGGTGGAGATGCGCCCAGAGGACCAGGTGTCGCAGTGACTGTGAACATTCACCTTGCAGTGACGGTGCTGAACCTAGTGAGAACGTGACACTGGCCGGGCAGTGGAAACTGTCGAGGCCAGGATGCTAACTGTCACCGTGCAGTGGGAGCCCCACGACACTTCTCATCGAAGGAGACTCCATTCTAGAGCATCTCTTTCTTGGCTGTGACACCTGAACAGCTTCTTCTTAATGTGCTGTCCAACAACAGAGTACTATGAAAAGCAGCTGGTCACCAGAGGGACCTCCGCAGAACACAGCTGGCTGGGACACTTCCAAAATACCAAGGTCGTGGGGGTGGGGGGGGAGAGACTGACCGAGGCAGAGACCAAAGGAGAGAAACAAGGGCCAGTCTTAGCCAGGTATGATGGCTCACTTCTGCAATCCCAGCACTAGGGAGGCTGAGGCAGAAGGATTGCCGGGAGTTCAAGTCTAGCTATAAAGTAAGACTCTCAAAGAACCTATACATATATTCTAGTGGATATGTACATACATAAACACATATACATAACATACACATATCCTGGGGAAGGATATATAGGGGCTCTGTGTACAATTTTCACTTTTTTTGTAAGTTTAAAACTGTTTTGATATAAATGTCTTATAAGAGGGGGTGGAGGGGGGAAGGAAGGAAAGAAGGAAGGAAGAGGAGAGAGGGCAGGCTGGCTCTTCCAAGGGCATGGAAGGTGCTCAGATCCTGAGGGACGTGAATGGCTTGGTTGTCCCAGGTGGCAGAAGCGAGGCTGCTGTCGCTGCATGAGTGTGAGAGGAGGTGAGGTGTGCTCTTCCTTCTCTCCCCCTGCACTGGGCTGGACCTGGGCCCTAGCAGCTCTGCCTGTGGGCACAGAGCTGGAGAGGGGTGACGGGCCAGGGCCCCCTTTGCCCCACCTTCTTCAGCTTGTGGTCCATGTTCAGGTATCGGCCCCTCTCGATGCGCAGCAAGTCCAGCTCCTCTCGCAGGGCCGCGTTCTTCGCCAGCTGGATGTCAAAGTGACAGGTGACCTGGGGTGGGTGTTCGAGCACTTATGAGGTCTGGTACCTGTCGGAGGTGGGGACCACCCTGTCCCCTCCAGGGGGACCTGAAACCTACCCACCCTAGGGTCCTTTGGTCTTCTAATGGGACCCCCAGCCCACAGTGTCTGTCCGCCCGACAGACAGCAAGCCTGAGGCTCATCCTGGAGAGCCCGAGGCACACACCCTGTCCAGCTGGTCTTCTAGGATCCTGATCCTTCTCTGTATCTTTGTCTTTTGAGCCGACAGGGCACTAGGAGCTGAGGCATCCTTACTCTGGGTGAGGATATGGTTCTCCCACTCCTGGATCTGAAGAGAAGCAGCACCTTGTCACATGCCTGGGAGAGAGGCATCAGTATCTGCCAACCCTGCAGCCACTGGACCCAAGTCTGGGCAACCATGAGGATTGTGACCCAAGATGAGCCAGCTCTTACCCCTCCTGGTGGTGTTTTTATTTTTTGTTTAGTTCAATTCTAGTTTTTTGTTTGTTTTTCTGATTTTTGGTTTTTGTTTTTGCTTTTGTTTTGTTTTGTTTTGTTTTGAGACAGAGTCTCACTGTATGTCCTTGGCTGGCCTGGAACTCACTATGAAGACCAACCAGGATAGCCTGGAACTCAGAGATTCGCCTGTCTCTGCCTCTCCTGGTGTTTTTGAAGACAAGAGATAGAATGGTTGCTTTGATGCTATCATGGTCCCCAGAAAGACAAGGATGCTGGAAGACTAAGGCAGCAGGAGCTGAGGTCACCCAGAGTCTGCAGCGCCCCCAGCCAGATAGATTCCCACATGACCTGTGTTTCTGCATGCATGTTATGTGTGGAGCTGCTCAGCAGAGTGTAGACTGAATGGGCCACTTAGCACTGTGCTTCCCAGTCACTGTTACAGGCTAGATAGTGTCCCCAGAAACTCCTATCAAACATCCTGACCCCCAGTACCTCAGAATGTGACCTAGAGACGAGTGACCAGCAGAGTGATACCAGGACAGCCAGAGCTACACAGTGAGACCCTGAGGAGGCAGGGGATCGGCTCCTGCTGAGTGCTGGGGGAAACAACCCAGCTGGTACCTTGATCTTGGATAGTGATCTCCAGAGCTAAGAATCAATTTCATTTCCTCCCAGGAGGAGCCTTGTTCCAGCAGCCTTGGCAAACACACATCTGCACCAGGATGCCATCTCCAGACTCTCCCATGGACATGTAACATGTGTGAGGGCACATGGGCATAGGTCATACCCACATGGTCTAACAGACGCACCTAGTGGCTTGAGGATTTACCACAGGGTGGCAGTATTTGCCTTTCAGCAAGATGGCATTCTCCCAACCAGTTTTCAGTAGTGACTGATAAAAATGAAATCAAATAAAAACCCAAAAATGTTACCATTGGGGAAAACTGAGCAAAATGTACAGGAGGAATCTCTTCACCGTTCTTAAAATGTCAAGTGAATCTATGACCATTCCAGTTAAATTTTCAATCACCTCACTGGGCTTGACGATACATGCCTTTAATTCCAGCACTGGGTAGGCAAAGGCAGCTGGGTCTCTGTGAGGACAGCAAGGTCTACACAGTGAGACCAGGACAGCCAGAGCTACGTAATGAGACCCTGTCTCAAAAAACAAACAAACAAACAAGCCAGGTAGTGGTGACCTGAACCTTTAATCTCAGCACTCGGGAGTTCAAGGCCAGCCTGGTCTACAGAGTGAATTCCAGGACAGCCAGGGCTACACAGAGAAACCCTGTTTTGGAAAAAAACAAAAACAAAACAAGACAATATTTTTTCAATAATACTTTTTTTTCATTTTCAATTCTGAGAGTTGAGTTCTATGTAATACAGAAGCAGATGCCCTGAGGACCCTGGGTGTGGGTTGACCAGCAGGCCAACTCAGACCTGAAAGGAGCAGCAGAGCCAAATGCACACCCCCAGATGGTGAGTTTCAAGAATCAAATATGTGGAGAACTGGCTCGGCAGTTAAGAGCACATGTTGCTCTTGCAGAGGACCAGTGATCAGTTCCAAGCACCCACTTGACATGATGCACAACTACCTATCACTCCAGCTCTAGGGGAATCTGGTGCCCCCTTCTGGACTCCACAGGTACCTCCATGTACATACACATGCATATGCTTCACACAGACACACATAAATAAAAAATAAAAAGAAAAAAAATTTTTGGGGGGGTTTTCGAGACAGGGTTTCTCTGTGTAGCTTTGTGCCTTTCCTGGAACTCTCTCTGTAGACCAGGCTGGCCTCGAACTCACAGAGATCCACCTGCCTCTGCCTCCTGAGTGCTGGGATTAAAGGCATGTGTCACCACCACCCGGCTAAAAGAAATTTTAAAAAGAATTAAATATGAACAGTTTTCAATCTATGCATATTATTTTTACAAATGGCTCCTGACTTCTTCTGACACAGAGGGTGGGGGGCTTGAACTGGGCTGGCTAAAGTATAACCATCAAGCACACAGCACTGGGGTCCGCTGGGACAACTCAACCCCAGGTTTGCCGCCAGGGCTCTGAGGCAGTGCCAAACTGCTGCTGCTGTGGCAACGGGCCACTCTTACACGTTCTCCGTCAACGGGCCACTCTTACACGTTCTCCGTCAACAGGCCACTCTTACACGTTCTGTCTGCATGACTACCAGCCAGCTTCCATCACAACTAGTACGTAGAAGCAGCTACACTGGGAAGAGAGAAGGCTGGCATGGCTCCCAGATCTAGGAGTTCCAGCCCTAGACCAGTGTTCCCCTTGCTTTGGATGCCTGGAGAAGGCCCTGGGTAGGGATGGTAGAGCGCCAGAATCAGAGCAAACCCATCCACAAGGAGCCAGGATGCAGCGTCAGAGACAGGGTCCCACTGCTCCCTTCAAGGGCACCTCCCCAGTGACCTAAGGAGCTCTCACGAAGCCTCAACTTTTTTTTTTAACTTTTTGATTCTTTGTGAATTTCATATCATGCACCCCAATCCCACTCATCTCCCCATCCCTCTGTATCTGCCCTTTGCCCTTGAAACCTCCCCCCACAGAAAATAAAGTAATAAAACATTAAAATGCAAATTAAAGGGGAAAATCTCACAGTGGAAGCTGCAGTGTGTTCCGGTGTGTCAACCAGTCTACGCTTTTGCCCAAACAGCTTTACTTGCAAGTGTTCATTGCAGTGAGTCATTGGTCTGGTTCGAGGCCTCTGGCTTCTGCTACACTATCAATACTGAAATCAGACATCCTGTTGTTGCCCTGTCTTGGAGACCCTGCAGCTTTGGTTCTGCAGGGCCAGCACCTTCATGCACTCCAGCAGTTCTTAGATGGGTAGATATGGGGTGAGCCAACTCAAAGCCCTGGGTCTGGGCCTGGGTGGTGGCTGAGTTGGTCAGCCCGCCCCATCTCCTATGCCTGTGCCAGCAGGGCCAGCTGGCTCGCTTTGCGAAGGTGAGGGGCGGGGCCAGCTCCATTGTCCTGCCCGTGTGAGGTGTAGGGCCTACTCTCGCGAGTGCTGCAGCTGGTGAGGGGCAAGGGAAGCCCCCTCTCTTAAGCATCTGGAAATTGCCCTTGGGGTATCTCCAAATTTAAACTGTATCAGTATCATATTGATATCATAGTTCTTGGGTCACCAGGCTTAGGATCTCCCAAAGCTTCGACCCAGGCATCGGCCCAGTGTGAGATCTCTTGAGCTTCTGGCAGATGTCTTAGTTTTCTATTACTGTAATAGAACACCATGAACAAGAAGCAACTTGGGAAGAAAAGGGTTTATTTTAGCTTACATATCCTGAACACAGTCCATCATGAAAGGAAGTCAGGGAAGGAACCTGGCTTTCTCATGGCATCCTCAGCCTGATTTCTAACATCACCCAGGAACACCTTAAGGAGGCATTTTCTCAATTAAGATTCCCCCTTCCCAAATATGTTTAGCTTGTGACAAGTTGACATAAAACTAGTCATCAGCACAGCAGCTCAGCACTGGGAGAAAAGCCCCTCTGCCTCCCCTGCCATATGGCTCTCCACAGCACGGCACGGCAGCTCTTTAGTGCTGGTGGATGGCTTCCCTTCAGTCTGCAGTCTACTAAAATGGGGTCTTACTGACGTGACCCAACCAAAGGAGTGACAGCATCACCCTGCCACATTCCAGGAGCTAGCAGTCCACACTGGGCGTGACTCAGCTGGATCACCTTCACACCATTTACCAAGGCCACGACAGGAATGTCGGCAGTATTGACAGTCAGCCAAGCTGCAAATCAAGGCTTTGAACTCTCAGAGCTATTTCTCACCATGACTCTGACCTCCGGAGGTTTATCTCAGAATTAAAAACAAACAAACTAAACAAAACAAAACAAAAAACAAACAAACAAAGAAAAAACCTTACTAAGGGGGCTGGAGAGACAGCTCAGAGGTTAAGAGCTCTGGTAGCTCTTCCAGAGAGCCGGTGTTCAATTCCCAGCACCCACATGGCAGCTCACAACTGTCTGTACCTCCTGTTCCAGGGTTTGACACCTCACACAGACATACATGCAGGTGAAAAAAAAAAAAAAAAAAAAAAACACCAGTGAGGACAGGCAGTGGTGGCGCACGCCTTTAATCCCAGCACTCGGGAGGCAGAGCCAGGTGGATCTCTGTGAGTTCGAGGCCAGCCTGATCTACAGAGTGAGTTCCAGGACAGGCACTAAAACTACAGAGAAACCCTGCCTCAAAAAACAAAAACAACAACAACAACAAAAAAAAAACCTACCAGTGAACATAAAACAAAAGTAAATTTAAAAACTTATTGAGAAATTAAGAGCTCCAAGACAAAGAAAAATTAGGGCCCATTAGTTCAAAAAATGCTTCCCAGGGACCAGAATGGTAGCCCACACCTTTAATCTCAACACTCAGAAGGCAGAGTCAGGCAGATCTCTATGAGTTCAAGGCTACCTGGTTTACCTAATGAGTTATAAGACAGCCAAGATAACATAGTAAGACCTGTCTAAAAAAAAAAAAAAAGCCAAGTGTAATGGCACATACCTTTAATTCCAGCACTCGGGAGGCAGAGGCAAGAACATCTCTGAGTTCAAGGCCAGCCTGGTCTACAGAGTGAGTTCCAGGACAGCCAGGGTTACACAGAGAAACCCTGTCTTGAAAGAAAAACAAAACAATACAAACAAACAAAACCTTCCCAAAGTTAGAAAGCAGTCTTTTCCAGTGGTTAAAAGTATTCAAAGTTAGCCTGGCGATGGTGGAACACGCCTTTAATGCCAGCACTTGGAAGGCAGAGGCAGGCGGATCTCTATGAGTTCGAGGCCAGCCTGGTCTACAGAGTGAGTTCCAGGACAGACACCAAAACTGTCTCGAAAAACAAAAACAAAAAA
>CABHPP010097786.1:0-46412 GCA_902168425.1 Peromyscus attwateri | reverse complement strand
TCTCTCTCTCTCTCTCTCTCTCTCTCTCACACACACACACACACACACACACACACACACACACCCCTACCTAAAAATGTAACTTAAAAAGAAATTGGGATTAGAATGATGGCTCAGAGGTTAAGCACACTTGCTGCCCATGCAGAAACCAGGTTTGGCTCCCAGCACCCACATCAGGCAGCTCACACTAGCCTATAACTCAAGTTTCAGGGAATCCAATGCCCTCTGGCCAATATGGGCACCTGCACAGACTTGGTGCATATAAAACCTCACACTGGTGCACATATACATAAATTTAAATGAATAAATAAATCTTTAAAAATTTTTAATAAAAGTAATAAAATTATCTTCAAGTTACCTATTTGGGCCTTGCTATATAAAATCTAGTTACTAAAAACCACAACAGTTTCTTGTTGAGAGCAGAATTATACAGACTCCAAATATATTATTTGTTATCATACATGTTCCAATAAACTTCCGAGAAAAACAAAATTACTTGTAAAAAGTTACTTAGTTAGATTCAATTCTATTTCAGTGTTCATAAACTCCAAAGACTTTGGAGTTTTGTTTTTCCCCCTTTATACAGGGTCTCACTGTCACCCTGGCTGTCTTGGCCCTGCTAAGCAGATCAGGGCGGCCTCGAACTCACAGAGATCTTCCTGTCTCTGTGTCCTGCATCTGCTAGGATTGAAGGTGTGCGCCACTGTGCCTAGCTGATCTCTGACTTTTGTTCTGGTGGGAATTTGTTTGTTTGTTTTCTGTGTTTGAGACAGGGCCTCACCACGTAGCCCTTGTGTAGCTGACCTCGAACTCCCAGAGACCTGCCTGGCTCTGCCCTCACACCCAACACTTTTTGATACTTTTAAAAACTCTAAACTCAATGATCAGGTTGCTATAGTAGATAAGGCCAGGGATAGGTTACAGTGCCATTTTGTTGTAATAAAAGTCATGATATCATTATTCAGAAGCAAATTAATATAAGAAAAATGCCTATTTTTGAGAATTCTAATACCTTAAAATATAAACACTACTTGTCAATATTAAAATTCAAATTCCAGATGGGTAAAGGCACTTGTAGCCAAGCGTGATGACCAGAGTTTTATCCCCGAACCCACACATGGTGGAAGGAGAAAACACTCTCCTAGCTGTCCTCTGACTTCCACATGTGCACTGTGGCATGCACACACCCATACAGACAGACACATACACAATAAGTAAATGTATAAAAAAATTCACCTTCTAATTTACAGATTTCATATAAATCAAATATTATCAAAGTCATAGAAATTCTTCACCTGCTAAGTCTCACAATTAGTATGTTATACTAAGAATTACCATATTCTGAATATTTATGAAGATCTCAAACCAACTTTCTTAGAAATCTGTAAACAATTTGACACTCATTTCAATTTGTCATAAACCTAAATTATTGTTAGATATTATGAATTATGTAGCTCTGGCTGGAATTCAGTATGTAGACCAGGCTGGCCTCAAACTCACAGAGATCTGCCTGCCTCTGCCTCCCAAGTGCTGGGATTAAAGGTGTGGGCCACCATACCCACCATAATGTGTTATATGATAAGAGCTCGGCATGGAGGACCAGTTAACAACATAGAAGAACTCTGAAACCTACCTGGATCCAGGTGTGCAATGGAGGAAGAGAGCCTTCTTTGGGACTTGGCGGAGGGGTAACCCCATCAATACTGCTGTATGAAATGCTATCAATATCCACACTAGGTAACATCTACAACAGAACAGAATACCAGGCTTTCTGTTTATTACTATGACTTAAGTAACTGTCAAAAACAGACAGCAAAACATGCCCTTAAAATTGTTATTGTGGCTAACTGACAGTCTGAATTATGAAAGTAATTATACAAAATATTTAAAGAGAAAAACACAAAATTCTGTCTTAAGATAACTTCATTTCTATGACCTATACTCTTCTGTTTACTAACCATTTAAGCAAGATAAGTGTTCGCAGTCCTGATTTTCATTGTTATTAGGTCATAAATACCTTATCCTGCTTCTTTGTAGACTTCATATTTTAAATAACTGCATAACATTTCAAGGATCATACATTCCTTAATTATTTAATCAGCTTCCTTATTGCCAGTTCCCCCCACTGTTGCACATAGATCACAACAACAACAACAAAATAAACCCCAATGTCTTCATACGTGCAGTGTTTTCTTCCTAACCTTTGAATTACTGCATCATGTTAGTAGATTTCAATGAACTTTTTGGGCCACAGTACACGGGTATTCAATATTCTTTGTAATTATTGGCAAAGTACTATTCAATCTGTTTATGTCATTAAAAACATAATTCTAAATTTTAACCATCCCTCAACTAAAATTGGCAGTTTTGCAATAGCAATCATTAAATGGGAGTATATTATCATTTTAATTTTCATTATCTTAGTTACAGGCAAAACTTACATTTAATTTCCTTGTTAATAAACTGTACTTAGCCCTCTTGTAGATTTTCATTCATGGGTTGTATTACACCTGGATTTAGATCTATGTTTTCTTATAACTTTGCATTTAAAAACAAATTCTTCACCAGAATCTTTCTTTATGTTCTCACTGTACACTATTTTCCTTTTTAAATTCCTTTGACACATATAACCTTTAGATTTTAAGTTCAAATCTTGATTCCCAATTATATCTAAAGTATTTGCTTTATCCAAGTCCAATATCCAGAATTTGCTTCAGTTTAAATAAAAGTCCAATGAAATTATCTTCAAATTTTTGTGATTTTTATATTTTATAATTTAGACTGGTCAATTTGGAGCTTATTTGCTATACAGTAAGAATTTGGAGTCTAAAACTAATCTTTTATGTCATTAAGCCAAATGTAACATACATTATTTCACTTATATGAATTCTACTCTCATTAACATAACAAGTCTCTATCATGTTCTACATTCTTTTTAAATAATAAAGCTAATTCTAAAATCCCACTACCCTGGTCTAGTAACCTATGCTGCTTGGCCTTGAACTTTCTATGTAGCTGAGGATGACCTTGAACTCCTGACCTTTCAGCCTCTACCTCTCAAATGGTGGCTCAAATAAGTCACCATGCCCAGCTCATAACAAAACTATTTTTCTAAACCCTTTATTCTTTCAGTATCAAAAATTATCCTAAAGTTTAAGTTTAAGAAAACACATGTTTTAAAAATTAGCATTTCACTAAAATTTCACATTAAATTGAGAACAGGTAACTTGAATAGTTTGTGTATAAAACTGAGTTCTTTTTACTTTTATGTTTTATGATTGGATAAAATTTGAAGTACTGATTATATTAGTCACACCCTTCCTTAACTCTACTGTTTCTTTTATTGTATGTTTTGGCTTATTTAGTTATTTATTTACTTGTTTATTATTGAGGCAGTGACTCCCTGTGTAGACCTAACTGACTAGCTAGCTAGAAACTTGCTAGGTAGATCAGGCTGGCCTTGAACCTGTGCCAATCCTCCTGTGGCTGCCTCCTAGGCTTAGACTACATGTACCACAAAGCTCAGCACAGTAATGCTTTTTAAAAGTTAATTATAGTACGCTGTTCAACCATCCTTTTAGAATACTGTCCAGTCACTGGACATATGGAACAAGGATAATGGCATCACAGTTTTACAGTAATAAAGGAACCTTAATGAAAGCAAAGTCTTCATAAAATTATGTCATCAATTTTCGGTTCTAATGGCTTAAGTTGGTTACTTGGGCTGTAACAGGGTCTGTTCGTGCACCCTGGCATACCTGTACAGAGAGCTGAGGGGGGTCCTTCTTCTCTGATTTCATTTCTACAACTGCTACATTAGGTTTCTTGACTCCAGCTTCTACTTTCCGAGATGACGGAGGAATGGACGTAGTCACAGTTATAGGGTGTGGCTTGTTTACCATTACTCCAGCAGGTGGTATGGAATCACTATTACTTTGGGTTTGTCCTATGAATTTAGGGTAGAGAATGAGAACTATTTCTAAGATACAAAGACAACCAAATTTAACACCTGGATCTTTGTGACTGCTCTCCCACACAAAAGGAAAGTCTCATAAGCGCCTCTCTCTTCACCATGTGCTCACCACGTAAGCCTATTAGCTGTGGCCAGCAATTAGTTATTTGTATGTAATTCCCATTTCATACACTATCTGATTCTTAAAATAAACGGTGGTATCTACACATTAGCAGATGCTCCATACTGTCAGTTTTCATCTCGAAAATCCTACTTGTTTTTTACATTTCAAAGCAAAGTTTAAGGAGCTGGGCCCAGTGGCCCAGACAAAGTCCTGAGTGAATGTGTGCTGTTGGCATGGGCGCAGTCATTTCAAGGATCTCAAAGCCTCAGTCCCATGGGAAAATGGCAAAGCGTTGCCCTGGCTAGGCTTAGGGAATAGCAAGACCACCCTCCTTATCCAAGTGCAAATGTAGATAGTGTGTGGAGAAAATGTCCACCATAGCTCTCTCCTCCCATGCCCCCTGGGTGTTTCCTTCCCTAGAGACTGAACCAATCAGACAAGATTAACTAAACCGACTGTCTCCTTGTTTATCTGTAAGCATGTACACCGTCTCCATGTTCAGCTACATTCAATAACCCCAGCCTCTCGGTTCAACTGTATGAAATAAACTGAGCTTCCCGGGTGTAAAGGTTTCTTCACTAGAGAGCCCAGTCCACTGGACCCCAGCCTTCCTGTGCGCCATCTGCGTTTATCTTGTCTTCACACTCTTGCTGACTCAGTCAGGGCCAAGACCCTGAGACTGTGCAAAGACATAGCACATGCCCATAATCCCTGACTTAGACAGCTACGGCAGGAGGATTGCTCTAAGTCTGAGGCCAGCCTAGACTACATAGTGAATTCAAAGTCAGCATGGGCTAATGTGAGACCCCGTCTCAACAAGTAAATAAATAAAATGTAGGGCTGGAGAGATGGCTCAGAGGTTAAGAGCACAGGCTGCTCTCTCAGAGATCCTGAGTTCAATTCCCAGCAACCACATGGTGGCTCACAACCATCTGTAATGAGATCTGGCGCCCTCTTAGGGCATGCAAACAGAAGACTGTATATATAATAAATAAATAAATCTTAAAAAAAATAAATAAAATAAAATGTAGCCTTCATTTATACTAACAGTGTACTCTCAAAGAAATCAGGAAAAATACTTCACTCAAAATAACTCCAAAACTTTGTGTGTTAGGAATATATTTAACCAAAGAAGTGAAAGACCTCAACAACCAAAGCTTTCAGATGTGAAGAAAGGGAATTACAGAAGATACCAGGTGACAGAAAGACGATCCATGCTCCTGGATTGGCAGAATTAATATTGTGAAAATGACTATACTACCAAAATTCATTTTCAGATTTAATGCAACACCTATCCAAATTCTAATGTCATATTTCACAAGTTTAGAAAAGGCAATACAAGAACTCATTTGTAACTACAAAAGACCATGAAGAGACAAAGCGATCCTATAAAGTAGGAACACTGTGGAGCTATTACAGTATCCAATCTCAAATTATACTACAGAGCCACAGTGACAGAGACATTCTGATCCTGGCATAAAAACAGACAGACCAACGGAATACAAGAGAGGACCCAGAAATAAAACAATCAAGCTCATTTAATTTTTAACAAAGGAAGCAAAGCTGTACACTGGAAAAAAGCCTGTTCAACAAATGATCTGGTAAAGCTGGGTTTCTACCCGCAGAGGAATGAAATCAGATTCATATTTTTCACCTTACACAAAAATAAATTCCAAAATGGATCAAAGACTTCATTTAAAGCCTAAAATACTGCAACTTCTAGAAGAAAACAGAGGATACCCTTCAAGATACTGTGGTAGGTAGAACTTTTTTGTTTGTTTTTTCAGACAAGATTTCTCTGTCTAACAGCCTTGGCTGTCCTGGAAGACCAGGCTGGCCTTGAACTCACAGAGATCTGACTGCCTCTGCCTCCCGAGTGCTGGGATTGGCATGAGGCATGAGCCACCACACCTGGCTCAGCTAGAACCTTCTCAATTGAGAACCAACAGAACAGGAACTAACCCCAAGTATCTACAGACGGGACGACATGAAAATCAAGTTTCTGTCCAGCAAAGGAAACAATCAGCAGGACACACGGACAGCCCACAGCACGGGAGAACATCTGACCAGCCATTCTTCAGACAAGGGGCTGACAGCCAGCGTTTACAAAGGACTGCAGAAATTAAACACCAAGGAAATAAAACTACTAGTCAAGGAAACAAAATCTCTAGTCAACAAATAGGCAAATGAACTAAATAGACAGTTTTTTAAAAAAACCACAAATGATTGATAAATATTTTTAAAGTATTCAATATCTCTAGCCATCAGGGAAATGCAAATTAAAACTATTTTGTGATACCACTTCTCCCTGGTCAGTATGGCTCTTATCAACAAATCTGGCAACAAATGTTGGCTAGAAAGAAACCCACATTCATTGGCAGTGGGGCGCAGATTAATACAGCCACTGTGGGAATCAGCTCGAAGATTTCGCAAACAATCACAAGGAGAACTACCATACGGCCCTCTATTTCACTCCTCACATACACCCAAAGAACTCCATCCCTAACAGATGTTTGCACCGCGTGGTTACTGCTGCTCTGTTCACTCCGGCAAAGTGGAGTCAACCTAGCTGTTCATCAACAGACCAACGGATAGTGAAAGTTTGGTACATATATAAAATGGAATACTATTTAGCTCTGAAGAAAAATAGAATTACAAAATTTTCATGAAAATGAAAGGATGTAAATGAATAGTATTTAGCGAGGTCACCCAATCTCAGGAAAAAAACTCCATGTTCTCCCTCAGATGCCGGATCTAGCCAATAACATACGCACACATGTAAACAAACGGACACATGGGTACAGGATAGCATTTAGAGAAGAAAAAAGGCTAAGTACTAGGGCATGAGAAAGAGCTGGATGCAGGTTATGTACACAAGCTATGAAAGAGAACAGAAAACAATTGTTTTTCCAGTTCAAGCCTTGTCATGAGTTTTTTGTTTTCAGTGGTAGATAAACGCCCAAAAATATATTTGATATTGAAAGTATATAACTGAACATGAAGCACCACAGCTTTTGAACAGCTATTCTAACTGAGATATATAGACTTTGGGACTGATAAAATTAAGTTTATTTTTAAAAATGGCTGACAGTACAACGTACCTACTAAAAACACTCCAAAGCCAGACTGCTTGCATTTGAATTGTTCCACTCCAGCCGTGTAGCTTTGGACAGACTCCTGATAGCTCATTTTTATATATAAAAGTGATCTGCTACCAAGTGCTTTATACAAGGATTAAAATGGAGTGAATATACACTTGGTGGGACCTGGAGAGAAGCTCTCCAGCAACAATACACAAATGCGTAGGCTTCAAAAGTTTTAGCTTTCTATTATTTAAAGGTCTGAACAGGGATTAGTCAGCAAATTGACATACTAACTCATAAAAGTATCTCTGATGTTCAAATATATGTATGTGTGTTATGCAGCATATACAGATATACGGACTAAAGAGATGCCGCAGAAGTTCAGAGCACACGCTGCTCTTTTAGAGGAGCAGAGGTCAGTTCCCAGCACCCATTCCAGGTGGCTCATAACCACCTACTTATATAACTTCAGTTCTAGGAGACAGAATGCCCTCTGGCCTTCACTGGTATCTGCACACACATGATGCACATAAATTCACACAGAACACACACAAACACACAAATAAAAATATACATCTTTTTTAAAAACGTATTTAGGGTTGAAGATGGCTCAGTGGTTAAGAGCACTTGCTGTTTACAGAGGATCTGGGGGTTCTATTCCCAGCACTCACAGACATGTAGTTTTCATGCCTTTTGTTCTTGAGTAAAGGCATGTGATGTCACACCAGCAGATCTGCCCAATTTTTAATAGGATAACTCATAAAGACCTCATATAAGGAAATAACCAACCATTCACCTAGAACATATGACGGCCTAGCTTCTACTTATCGTAACCTGGCTCAAAAGTACAGAAAAGTGCTTTAAAGTATCTCTCCTGACACTTACAATATTAAAACAAACTTGACTTCTTGAATTATTGCTCACGCCAGTGACATGTCAATCGTGTTATCTACAGCCAAACCCCAAGAGAATATTTCCTGTGAGTAAGATTAGGGTGAGAACTCATTGTTTAAGAGATCACTGTCACTGCATAAGCTACATTCTGAGGCTCTCCCCAGACATAAGAAAGTAGGTGACTTACTGATTATCAGCAATGAGCCCTTCCCCTTCTCTGCTGCCGTATATTTACCATTTCTTACCTAAAAGAATCGCCATTGGAATTAGATGACCTTCCAGGGTACCTGAAACAGTAGGCATTTCTCTGCTTGGGCTGAATAAATACTGCTGGTCACGAGGCAGTGTGGTGATGGGCTGTTGTACTTTAGAATCCATTTTCACAGGTTTTGCTGTATAAAAGTCAGTTTGTGTTCTTGCTGACTTGACTTTAGTGCCTGTAATGACCATCAGTAGCAGACATTTAATATGACAAGTATCTATTAACCAGCCACCTAGAAATACAACTTTTTTTTCAGCAAGATTAAATTCATACAATTTAATAAGTTTATAGGATCTCAAGTAGAAACACTACATAGGGGCTGGAGAGATGGCTCAGAGGTTAAGAGCACTGGCTGCTCTTCCAGAGGTCCTGAGTTCAATTCTCAGCAACCACATGGTGGCTCACAACCATCTATAATTCAGTCTGGTGCCCTCTTCTGGCCTGTAGGCAGAGCACTGTATACTTAATAAATAAATAAATCTTTAAAAAAAAATAATTAAAAAAACAAAACAAAAACACTACATAGGCCAGAGGTTGGTAAACTTATTAAATGGCCAGACAGGAATTACTTTGGTCTAACTGGCCATGTAATCTCAATTGCAACTACTCAACTCTGCTGATGTAACACGAAAGTAGCCATGGATTATAAATGAGCATGGCTATGTTCAAATAAAAATTTACTTCAAACAAAAACCAGGCAGCTCACCTGCAGACCTCAGTTTGCCTGTCCCTGATACACTCGTATAGACAGCTACTGTATATAATACAGTAATTTTTAAAAAGTTGAATAAAGATTCTGAAGAATTTTCCTTCACAATACAAGAAAGTTAATGATCATTTTTTTAAGAAGAGGATTTCCCCTATTCTCTCATTACATCTTTACTCATTACATAATTCTAAATAATCAGCCTTTATCCTTTAAAATTATGTATAGTTAATCTAATTCTATACTTATTTAAGCCTTATAGAAGTTAATGTTATTGCATATTTTCTGATCTCTATTATGTAGATCTATATAGACGGTACATTCTCAATTATCCAAATCTTTCAAGTTTGTCAGGACTAGTAACCCAGGACCAGGAGGCTGAGGCAGGAAGACTGTCATTAGTTTGAGGACAGCCAGGCTACAATATCAAGAGCCCTACCTCTAAAAATTACAAAAAAATTGAGCTGGCAGTGGTGGCGTACGCCTTTAATCCCAGCACTTGGAAGGCAGACCCAGGCAGATCTCTGTGAGTTGGAGGCCAGCCTGGGCTACAGAGGACGGGCTCCTAAAACTACACAGAAAAAGAAACCCTGTCTTAAAAAACCAAAATAGATAAATAGATAAATAGATAAATAAATAAGTAAATAAATAAATAAATAAATAAATGATTGAGGGGGCGGAGAGATGGCTCAGGGGTTGAGAGTGATTGCCGCTCTTCCGGAGGACCTGAGTTCGGTTCCCAGCATACGCATTGGGTGGCTCACAACCCAACCACCTGTAGTTACAGTTCCAGGGGATCCGGCGCCCTCTTCTGGCTTCCATGGGCACACCACAAACATACATAAATAAAAACAAATCTTTTAAAAAAACAAAGCCAGATATGGGGAAACACATCTTCAATCCCAGCACTTGAGAGTCAGAGGCAGGCAGATCTCTGTGAGTTTGAAGCTGAGTGGTCTACATAGTGAGATTTAGGACAGCTATGGCTACATAGAGATCTGGTTTCAAAAAAACAACAACAAAAAAACAACACCACAAAACCAAATAAACATAAAACTTCAAGTTTTTATTATGTGTCTCTCTTGAGAAGATGAATTTCTTTTTCCCCACGGAGAGGAAAAAGAGCAGGTAACAAGTCCAAGGCTGCACACTCACTTTACCTCAAAAGGCTTATTGAAAACACGCTATTTGAGGATCTGAAGTGTTTTAAAACCTTAAGCTATTGTTTTAGAAAGGTTTTCAAAACACCAAATATAATTTGAACAATAAATCTCCAATATTTAAGAGAATATTAGGGTAAATATCATAAGTTGCATGCCTTTAAAAATAGTATGAGTAGGATTTATAGATAAGTGGATCACCAATTTGATCAGCCAGCATTTACAAAGGGAAGAGAACTGAGCAACTGCCACAGCTCCACCTCTAGAAGGGAAAGGACATGGGCTAGCACCCACTAATTATACCGTTGGTGAAGCTTATTAATGTCTAAGATGTAAGATGAGACACTTGAAAATATAACCAAAATGAACAGAGTCAGTATTTAACTAAGTCATATTCAAATGTACCAATTGACTGACATGAGTCAGAACACACAGTAATAAATGAAAATGTTCTGATTTAACTAAAAGCCAGGAAAAAAAAAAATCCATCATCTTTGTCGGCTAAGGCTTTTTGGTAACAAAAGCACAAACACGCCCACAAACACGCTTCACTAGCAGTCAGCAGATGTTGGTACTGGAGCTCTGCTGTTTCTTCCTCTGTCCTGGACACCAGATGTTGAGCTGTGTGCAGAGCTAACAAATAAAAAGCACCATTATGTATGAAGTTCATCCTGTAAACAATGCAGTAAAACACAACCAATGAGCTTCCTCACCTTTGACTCGCTCTATTACTTTTGGTCTCTGTGGTCTGGCCTTAGGAGATGGAGAACTGAATCTGAGATATGGTCCCTTTTTAAGAGTGCTGCGATGGCCCTGATAAACTGGCTTCCCATATATTTGTAACATATAATCCTCGTCTTGTAAAACTGTGGTTGATTTCAAGAGTCCCTACGAATGCAAAAAATGTTAACATTACTATAAAAATAGCAAAATCTTCCACCTAGGAAACATAAAAGTTCTTACATTACTATGTATATTTTCAGTTTCTAATGTTTAAACACATTTTACATAGTTATTATGCTTAAATACAATAAACAGTCTTTAAATGACTTTATACACTCCCAGCTCCACTTTCAACCACAATCAAAATGCCACAGAAATGGACTGGAGAGATGGCTCAGTGGTTAAGAGCACAGGCTCCTCTTCCAGGGTTCAATTCCTGGTACCTCACAACCATCTATGACTGTAGTCCTAGGGGATCTGAAGTTCTCTTCTGGTGTGCAGACACACATCCAGACAAAACACCCATATACATAAAATACATAAATAAATCTCAGAATGCTATAGAAATGCAGCATTTATTAAGAACTAGAGTCAAGCATTAAATTAGACCCTTCTCTGCTCAATAACTCATCTTAGCACAAAAAGCATTAATGCCCAGTTAGAGCAGTAAAGAAAAGCTCTCAGGCCGGGCGGTGGTGGCGCACGCCTTTAATCCCAGCACTCAGGAGGCAGAGCCAGGCGGATCTCTGTGAGTTTGAGGCCAGCCTGGTCTACAGAGTGACTTCCAGGAAAGGCACAAAACTACACAGAGAAACCCTGTCTCGAAAAACCAAAAAAAAAAAAAAAGAAAGAAAGAAAAGCTCTCCAAGCACCTAGTACCTACCCAGCCCCATTGTACTCATTAGGCATTACAAGTGATTTTTTAAGTTTAAAATAGAGCACACACAAAAAGATGGAACATGCTTTTTAGTAACATGGATCTGACTAGTAACAGGCAGCTGAATAATCTCTAGTCAGACATACTATATACTGTGATTCTAAGTATGCGCTCCACAGCTGGGCATGGCACTGTGTGCCTGTCTGCCCAGCCTCTTGGAGGCTAAGGTGGGAAGACTGCTTGAGCTTGAGGATAGCCTGGGCAACATAGAAGACCCTGTCTCTTAAGAAACAAAAAGCAGAAAACAGTGGGGCTGGAAAGATGGCTTCACAGTTCAGAACGCTAGATATTCTTCCAGAGGACCCGGGTTCAATTCTCAGCACCCACACGGCAGCTCACAACTGTCTGTAACTTGAGTTCCAGAGGATCTGACGCCCTCACACAGACATAAATGCAGGCAAAACACTAATCAATGCTCATAAAATAAAAATAAGTTATTTTTAAAAACAAACCAACATAAAAAAACTAAGAAGGAGGAAAGTACAGATTTTATGTGGGTTTCCACATTATAGGTGGAAAGTCTTAGGGTACAAATCTGGTCTAGGTTTGTACAGCTCTTCATAGTTTAAAAGTTTTTTCATATCCATGTCATTATTTCCATCTTTAAGGAAGACCAGGTACAATGTGGCATCTAAACACAAAGCCAGAGTAGGAGCTCACTTCTTTTCTCTCTTTCTGTGAACCTGAGGCAGGAATGCTCTTTACGGGTACACTTCTAGACTGCTCCTGGACTGGCTTTTGACAATGTCTTCTTGGAATTACAGATTTGTTCGCTGCTCTGTCTTGTGTGTTGACTTTAATATCTCTACTCATAGTCAGAGCTTGCTTGCTCCGTTGATTCTTTGGATCAAATCGCTTTTGTTCATAATCTTTTCTCGAAAGTTCATCCTAAAGCAAAGAAAATTAAAATTACTTAAGCCAAAGCAAACTTTACACAATAATATATTAAAATTTATTTTTATATAAACATTGTTTAGTACTTCTAAATGCTTTAAAAATGAAGAATATTAACTTACACATAAAAAAAACTTTCAGAAAAAATGAACAAAAAGCTAAAAGACACTAGGCATAGCAGTACATGCCTACAGCTCCTACACTCAGGAGACAGGAAGAGCTCCAGCTGGAGGCCAGCCTGGGCTACACAGAGACATCCTGTCTCATTACCAGTGATGGGGACATATTCTGGTCATTGGAATACAGCCAGAGGTCACTTCATGGGTTTTTGTTTTTGTTTTTGTTTTTGTTTTTGTTTTTCGAGACAGGGTTTCTCTGTGTAGCATTGCGCCTTTCCTGGAACTCACTTTGGAGACCAGGCTGGCCTCGAACTCACAGAGATCCGCCTGGCTCTGCCTCCCAAGTGCTGGGATTAAAGGCGTGCGCCACCACTGCCCGGCTTCACTTCATGTTTTTATCTGGTGAGTTATACAATTAAATATTTGTATATACATATATGCACATATACATGTATGTATGTGTATTTATATGTATATGTATACATGTATGTATACATGTGTATATTATATATATATATATGTGTGTGTGTGTGTGTGTGTGTGTGTGTGTGTGTGTATGTATTTGTTTCTAAGTAACAGAGTTTTTTTGTTCATGCTGTCGAAGCAGAGCTGATGTTCCCTTCCACCACCATGAGTAACACGCAAGCACACTGGAGGAGAACAGTCGCCTTGCGTTCCAAGATAAAAGTAATGGTTACCTTGTCTGGTCTACACTTCAAATACACAACACTTAGGAGACTTTTTGATGTCTGAAGACACACTGTGCCCTTCATGGGTGTGAGAAAGATTCCCCTTGGAACTGACATGTCTATGCTTTAGTGACTTTGGTGAGTTTACCTAAGAGAACTAATCAATTTGCTGTCTTGAACATCATTGCAAGTAGAAGTTTATTTTGTTTTTGCCAAATTTTCTTTCATATTTCTCATATTTCATTTATTGTCTAACAATTTGGCACAAAGGAGCCAAATAAAATTTGTAAGAATAAAGAGTTTACTAAATAAAACTATGCACGCTGATAAGTAAATGTAAAGAATGTTAGCGAAATTAAAAATTATAAACCAGGTCAGGTGTGGTGACACCACCTTTAGTCCCAGCACTCAGGAGGCAGAAGTAGGTGGACTTTATAAGTACGAGGCTGACTTAGTCTACATAGTGAGTACCAGGACAGCCAGAGCTGACCAGTTCTCAAAAAAACCAAATAACAAGCTAAAAAACACCACAAACAAAAGAATCATGTGCCGGGCGGTGGTGGCGCACGCCTTTAATCCCAGTACTCGGGAGGCAGAGGCAGGTGAATCTCTGTTAGAGGCCAGCCTGGTCTCCAAAGTGAGTTCCAGGCTCCAAAAGCTACACAGAGAAACCCTGTCTCGAAAAACTAAAAGGAAAAAAAAAAAAAAGAATCATGAGCCAGACCTGGAGGCACATGTCTATCATCTCCACAGATCTCAAGTGCAAGGCCTTCCTAGGCTACTGTGAGTTCAAGCCTCGGAAACTCAGTCACCAATTCAAAGAGTCCACAGTGGAGGCTAGAGAGACGGTACAGTGGTAAGAGCCCCTGATGGGCATCTAAAGAACCTGAGTTCAGTTCCCAGCACCCAAACTGGGCAGCTCATAATCACCTGTTATTTCACCTCCAGGGCACCCAATGCCCTCTTCTGACCTCTGTGGGCCCCTGCACACATTTGGCATATAACCACATAGACACGAACACATACACACATAAATAAACATAAATCTTTTTTTTTTTTTTTTTAAAGTAAAAACCAAGTAAGGGATGTAGCTCAATGGACTAGCACATGCTTAGCATGAGACAGGCCCTAGGTTCAGGCCTCAGTACTGCAAAAAGAAAAAAAAAACATCGTAAGTGGACTTATGTATGATAACTATTCTGAGAAAAGGCACATCAATAACCTGGAATTTACACTGTATTCACAGCAAATACTTTCCAAGTCAGAGCAAATGACTTGATTTCATTTTTTTTCATGACATACCTGGATTTCTGCTGAAATGATTTTAATCCAGTCATCTACTTTCTTTCTGATCCTAATTTTCTCTGACATCTCCCTACAAAAGAGAAAAAGAAATGTTCTTAAATCACCTAAATATACTGAGAACAGGACCAGGATCAGATGAGTCTAGTCTAGTTTTAACGCTAGTGTGTAACCCAATACCCTTCCTGAGAAAACAAAAAGTCATAGTATCAGCCTTCATGAATGTTAGAAGGAAAATGTCTGTGAAGAACTGAAGGAGAGAAGTATCAGGAGGAGGGAAAAGGAAATGGAAAATCACAATCAGTAAAACCCAGCACCTCCATGTCTATCCACATCAGGTCCCACATCTTCAGAGGCATAAGGGCCTTTCCCAAACATGAAAACACAGTAAGTACCATGAGTGCTTAGGAAAGAAATCAGAAAGTAGACCTGTGGGGCTGGAGAGAGCACTTAGGTTCGGTTGCCAGCACTCACAACCATCCCTAAGTCCAGCTCCAGCAGATCCCTCTTCTGAACTCCATGGGCTCTGGGCACACACATGGTGTATACACATACATGCAGGTAAAACACTCCTACTCATAAATGAATCTTTAAAACAAAGTTAGTAAGCAGGTCTGGCAGCTTCATAAATAGCTCTGTGATGCCCACGTCCTGTCTCACCTATTGGTAGATAAAGCACTGATAAATGAATACACAGCAGCTCCATCCTTTGCACGGATAATCGCTTCCAGGTTTTCTTCAAGCACTTTTTTATTGTTCTGTACTCCTCTCAAGATCTTCTCAGCATCTTTTAAGACAGATTGTGTATTGGTTGTCTGAAGCTTAACAGGATTCTGTGGAAGATCTGAAAACTTCAAGATAACTGGGGATTGTTTTACCTTAAAAGGAAGCAGAAGGCAGAAAACTGACTATGTTAAACCTCCACTGATCTTCCTCTAAAGAAGGAAGGCTGGCGAACAGGCACAGCCGTTAGGAGTGCACACTGCTCTTCCAGGACCAGAGCTCATTTGCCAGCACTCCATCAGGGGTTCGCCAGCACCTGTGACTACAGTTCCAGGACCTAACACACTCTTTTGGCTTCCTTGGGCACTCACACACATCTGGCATATGTGCCCCCCACACACATACATACACGTATACAAAAAAATAAGTATTTAATGCAAAGAAGAGCTAGCTAGTACATTGTTGTGACCATACACTAGAATCAACAGAGTCTATCTAGGGTTCAGTTTGTCCATATGAAAAGTTACTGAATACTTGGCATTCTTTGGTTTGTTTTCCACGTAAAGAAATTATTACAAATATTATATGCAATAGAGACAGGAAATCCAGAGCAGTTCCAGGTCACCTGACCATCAATGAAAGCTCTACTGGTGAAGAGAGCAGAACAAAATCAAGAGCGAGTTGCTCTAGCCACAGTGGACTGGACAGACAAGTGGTCCACGCCTTCACTCTTCCTTGCACTCCATTACTAGCCAGAAAGGCAGGGCAGGTGTGGCGGCACACTGCCATCGTAGATCCCTGCACCAGCAGAGAAAGGATCGAGACGTTTGCAGCTAATCTGGTTTAGAGGCAACCCCTAGGCCATCAAGGGCTATATACTAAAATGACCTCAAAGGAACAAAAGAAAAAAAAGGTTGGAAAGTAGGAAATGGTCAGTGGCACAGGTCTGGCCAGAGTGCTAAGAAGAAATCATTTAGTAGAGACTTCTGAAAATTATTCTGTAAAGGGAACAGATCTGACTGCCATGTTTTTAGTGCTTTATTTTCATCCTTCTTTCTGATTTCTGTTTTAATGACTTTTTTATTGTTTGCTTGCATTATTATTACATTTTACTAGATATATATTCATA
Organism: Peromyscus attwateri; assembly: GCA_902168425.1. NCBI lineage: Eukaryota > Metazoa > Chordata > Mammalia > Rodentia > Cricetidae > Peromyscus > Peromyscus attwateri. The sequence goes on along the minus strand of CABHPP010097786.1, from coordinate 29,715 downwards.
CACACTACAGTACACATTATCTGTTTGTTTTTGAGTCAGAGTCTGCAGGTCAGGATGACCTTGAACTTCTGATCCTCCTGCATCTACCCCCACAGTGCTGGGACTGCAAGCGTGTGCCATCATGCCCAACTGCATCCAGTGCTGGGGACCAAGCCCAAAGCTTCAGGCACGCCAGGCAACCACTCTGCCTACCCGATCTACATCCCTAGCTCTTCCTAATCTTTACTTTATGACCATGGATTTGAACACTATTCCTACTTTACCTGAAGCAGGTCATTTTTCTGTTTCTTCTTCTGGCCGAGATCATGAACATCATCATTATACTTTTGCATAGCTACTTCAGCTGTTCCTAGCTCTTCAGAGGAAGGAAACCTCTGTGAACGTAGAGTTTCAATGCTACAAAAGATAAGAAGAAAAGTCCTAAGTTGTCATAAACTCAGTAAGCATTTTATACATGTGGGCTTTCTGCCTGCATGTATACCTGTGCACCATGGTGTGCCTGGTGCCTTGGGAGGTCAGGAGAGTATTTGATCCCCTGGACTTGGAGCTACAGGCAGCTGTGAGCTGCCATGTGGGTGCTTGGAACTGGACTCAGGTCCTCTGTGAGGGCAGCCAGTGCTCTTAACCACTGAGCCAGCTTCCTAGTGCAGAGAACATTTGATGACATGAATCTCCAGCACGTTCTGAGGTGTGCATTGCTAAATAGTATTTACTAAAATAATACCATAGATTAATCAGCTATATTATAAACACAGTAAAGAAAATTTTCATCAGAAATACGTATGTGCGTCAAGGAAAAAAGCAGAAAATGGACTGCTTACAAGAAGCTAAGATCCATGGGGCTGGAGAGATGGCTCAGAGTTTAAGAGCACTGACTGCTCTTCCAGAGGTCCTGAGTTCAATTCCCAGCAACCACATGGTGGCTCACAACCATCTGTAACGAGATCTGGTGCCCTCTTCTGGCCTGAAGTCATACATGCTGTATACCTAACAAATAAATAAATCTTTTAAAAAAAAAAAAAAAAAAAAAAAAGAAGCTAAGATCCAGATGCACTTACAGAACAGTGGAGAAGGAACGTTTCAAGTACTTTTTTTTCCTTTCAAAACTCTAGAATGAAAGGCCTGCAACAACCCGAGGGGAATTTATCAAAGCAAAACAGGCAATTCTGAGTCAGAGGAGCAAGCTGTACACATTTGGTTTTTAAGACAGGGTCTAACCATCTAGCTCTGGCTATCCTGGAACTCTCGCTATGGAGATCAGGCTAGCCTTGAACTCACAGAAATCCACCAGCCTCTGCCTGGGTGCTGGGATTAATTGTGTGTACCTCCATGTCCAGCTTACACATTTGTTTTAAACTCACCCATTCTTAAGAGTCCTTTCTCAGCCGGGCGTTGGTGGCACACACCTTTAATCCCAGCACTCGGGAGGCAGAGGCAGGCGGATCTCTGTGAGTTCGAGGCCAGCCTGGGCTACCAAGTGAGCTCCAGGAAAGGCGCAAAGCTACACAGAGAAACCCTGTCTCGAAAAACCAAAAAAAAAAAAAAAAAGAGTCCTTTCTCAACTTTGTAGCCGTGAAAACAATTAATTCCACCCCACGGAAAAGAGAAAAACAGGTCTGGAGTTTCTGTGGGGGTCGGCCATCCAGTTTACGGAGCTTACCACTGTATAGCCAATCACACTGAGCTGAAAGTTGCACAACTTTCCTCAGGGTGTTCTGAACAACAGAGACAACTGTGCTACCCCAGCCACCCCAAATAGCTCAGTGACAGCAACTGAAGCAGACAAGATTGTGGCCAGTAAACGTTTTTAATCTAGGTAATGAGACATCCTAGTGAAGCACTAATAAGGTCACCAGATTTCTGGGGCTCTCGAAGACCACGTGCTCACAGAGGCCGTGCTTGCCCAGGAAAGACCAGAGGAGATCTGAGCCTCTCACAGGTAGCTGACTGAGATACTCTGCACAAGCAGGAAGTGAACACACACTTAAAAAGGAGGAAAATCTGTTTCTCAGCATTAACAGTCTAACAAAGTAAACACTTGAGTGTGTTCACAAGACAAAAAATTCAGATTCCAGACTTGGTCCAGCGAAGTCACTAAACCAACAGCATCGACAAGAATAACCTGCAAACAATAATTCCTGGAAGACTCCGAGTCACTGTACTATTTCTTTTTGTGGTTGGTTGGTTGGTTGGTTGGTTGGTTGGTTGGTTGGTTTGAGACAGGGTTTCTCCGTGTAGCTTTGCGCCTTTCCTGGAGCTCACTTGGTAGCCCAGGCTGGCCTCGAACTCACAGAGATCCGCCTGGCTCTGCCTCCCGAGTGCTGGGACTAAAGGCGTGCGCCACCACTGCCCGGCCACTGTACTATTTCAATTACTCAGTTTTCATTTTAAAAAATCAATAAATTAAATATATATATCAATCACATAAAGCAACAGGAAATTAGAGCCCAGACATGGGAAAATACAGCTTGTTGTTGAGAAGGCCCACACATTGGACTTATCAGAAAGAGTCTACTAAAATAAACATTTCCTTTCTTTTTCAGGCAGACTGAGCATAGGGCACCATGAATGCTAGGCAAGGTGCTCTGTAACGGAGCTATTTACTGCTTACTCTATATTTTTTATTTTGAGACATGGTTCCACTAATTTGCCCAGGCTGGCCTTGAATTCATTCTAGCCTAGCAAACCTTGAATTTGTGACTCGGGTTCCTAACAGCTAAGACAATAGGCCTGTACTATTTAATGCCCAGAATATAAAGGATGAACTCTGAAGCCAGGCGGTGGTGGCACATGCTTTTAATCCTAGCACTTGGGAAGCAGCAGCAGGCAGCTCTTGTGAGTTCAAGGGCAACCTAGTCTACAGAGTGAGTTTCAGGACAGCCAGACTACACAGAGAAACCCTGTCTCAAAAAGGCAAAAACAAACAAACAAACAAACAAACAAACAAAAAACCTCTACACAAATATGAAGTTTAAAAAAAAAAAAAAAGAAGAAAAGAGAAATTCTGCAGGTGAAAGTCCAATAACTAAAATGCCTTCAAACATGTCACAATGTAGCCCAATCTGGCCTTGAACTAAAGATCTTCTTATTGCTTTCCTTTATAAGAGTTGGCGTGGTCATGTGTCTCTTCACAGCAATAAAACCCTAACTAAGACAGGCCTCAGTATGCCATCTGAGATCAGAAGAATCGACAGTTCTAAAGATGGGCTAACTGAAATGCTCTGAAGGGCACAGACCGTGTAACTGAGGTTTCTGGATGTCAGCACCTGCTATCAGGAAACTGGCTGCTGCAGTAAGATCAAGCTGTCTGAAGATGTGCCTAAGCTAGCCAAGACCGTCAGACAGCTCTGCCCTGGAGAATTCATGACAGTCCCTTTGGCTCCAGGATGTTATAAACCGGAGAGACCTATAAATATCTGTCATTATTCCAAGTCTTCCTCCTCCTGTTCTTCCTCCTCTTTTGGTTCCACCGAGACACAACACACACCTCTACAGGATCATAACGGATTTCTTGATTTAGCATTGAAATTCTGTTTATGCAGATGGTACTAGAGTCATCAGAGGCCATCTGCAGATGAAGAAAATCTCAGACACAGTTGCAGGCCTGCTTTCCATGGCAAACAGGGGTCCCAATACAAAAGACTGTCAGTTCTCTGTCACCTGCTCTTGGTGTGAGCGGATGGATGGGAAGCACACAGTACCTAGAGAGATCATCGGTGGACTTCCAGTGATGAGAACAAGATTCAGAAAGTTCTCACAAGTCTTAACAATAAACCCAAGCTGCCTCTGACTGACTGGAGGGAGATGCAGTCCAGACTGAGATGAGTCTGGTACCCCTGCTTGGGTGACATTCTTTTGTCAGGTAAGCTGGACTGCCCTTTTCCTTGCTTCCCTATCTGATATGTCTACACTTGACCAAAAGACTCCAGATGTGGCCAGGTATGGTGGTGCAGGCCTTTAATCCCAGCACTTGTGAGGCAGAGACACAAAATCACCTCAGCTCAAGGCCAGTCTGGCCTACAGAGCAAGTTCCAGGACAGTCAGGACCACACGGAGACCCTGTCTCAGAAAACAAACAGAGAGAGAGAGAGAGAGAGAGAGAGAGAGAGAGAGAGAGAGAGCGCGCGAGCGCGAGAGAGCGAGCACAACAGAGACCCCAGAAGTACTAGATTCAAAAACAAGATGGTATTCTGAAGTGTAAATACAGAGGTTTGTTGTTTGTTTTTTTTAAATGCTAAAAATCAGAAAGAAAATTGAACAGAGCCTCAGAGACATGGACACCATCAAGCATGCCAATGAGTCCTACAGCAGAGTCCTAGAAGGGCAGGCGAGGTCACAATACCATTTAACTATATAAAGAAATAACAGCCCTAAACACTCCCAGTTTAATGGGAATTAATCTAGTCACTTAAGAAGCTCAACAAACCGCAATCAGGACAGACTCACAGATAAGCCATCCCTAACTAATTCCTAACTAGAGAGCATCATGTTAGCTTGAACAGGCCAGACTCAGAAGGACAATGAACATATTTTCTCTCATATAAAAAACTTCAGATTTCAAGTGTGTGTGCGTGCGTGCGTGCGCAGAGGAAGGGGAAGAACTGAAGTGCAGACAAAGGAAGAGACAGCAGTGAACTGATGTAAACAGAAGGGAGGGCTATTTAGAGGAAGACAGTCAGCCAGCCAAAGGGAAACTGGAGTGGGGAAGGAAGTGGGGAAAGAATGGTCTGGGGGTGGGGACAGCTAAGAACCAACTACACTGATATCTACGTACGACAATGCTACAGTGACACCTACTGCTTTATAACTTAAGAAGGAACCATGAGAACCACACTACAGTCAACCTGCCAGAAGTACATCAAAGAGAGACGCTTCCAAGTGACAAAAGAAGAGTGGCCTGGTGGCAGGCAAGGAGTCCTCCACAAGAGTGGCTCCAGGCAGGGAGTCCTCCACAAGAGTGGCTCCAGGCAGGGAGTCCTCCACAAGAGTAGCTCCAGGCACAGAGTCCTCCACAAGATGGCTCCAGGCAGGGAGTCCTCCACAAGATGGCTCCTGGATTCTCACCAGGACGCTACAATTGAAAGGCAACAAATGCCAACACTCTGGGGACTGGGGGGGCAGCCAAAGATTCTAGAAAAATGAAACACCCTTTAAAATGAGAGAAAGGACACCAGATAGAGGCATGCAAAGGAGGGGAGACCTCCACAGACCAAGGAAGGATGACTCGGAAGTTAGGCTGTTTCCACCTTCATTTGGGACTTACAGCTCTGTTCTAGAGCAAGAATAATAAAGAAGCGAAAGGTGATCCCAGATAAACAAAAACAGAGCAAATAGAGATAACCTACGGAGAAATAAGAGGCTCTTTCATGGTGGAATGAAAGACACTAGACTCTAATGTGACCTATTCGAAGAAATAAAGAGTACCAGAAAAGGTAAACTATAAAGGCAAGTGTTAAAAATATCTGCATCAGCAAGGTCTTGGGACCCATGCCCTTCACTACAGCAGCAGAAAGCAGAGACAGACAGACTTCTGTAAGTCCAAGGCCAGCCTGGTCTACAGAGAGTTCTAGGCCAGCCAGGGCTGCACAGTGAGACACTGTCTCAAAAACCAAACGAACAAATCTGTGTTTCTGTAACTTTTCTTCTGTTTTAAAAGTCAGCTGTATGGGGACCAGAGAACTAGCTCAGCAGTTTAGAGAACTTGCTGCTTTTGCAGAGGACCCAGGTTTGGTCCCAAGAACCCACATCAGGTGGCCCAAATCTGCCTTTAACTTAAGTTCCAGGGAATCTGCCGCCCTCTTCTGGGGGGGAAAAAAAAAAAAAAAGACAGCTGCATGGAGTAGTTACAAACCTGCACAATTGGTCTCATAAAAATAAACTTTTTTTCTGATTATACAGCGGAAGGAAAGGGAAGAAATTTTCACTATGCAGAAATTAAATGGGTATAATCTGAATGAGGTCATTTTAAATTAGTACGTCGATTACAATCTCTAGGGCAATCACTAAGAAAGCAAACAGATGTAGCAAAGGCAAGGACAGAGAATGAAAACGGTGTACTGGGAGGCACCTAATACAAAAGCAGGCACTCACGTGGAAGGCACACAGCAATATGGCACACAACAGACATTAAACAAGTTAAAATCCTGCGGTATTTCCAAATAAGACACTCAGACTGTGGCTCTTTAAGGTTTTCCTTACTACAGTTTTCATCACATAGAGCTAATATTATTATGGCTGGTTTACTTGATCTTAACCTTTTTAACTATTTTTCAGGGCAGGAGATCGACCCAGGGCCTCATGCATTCCGAACAAGTCTTCTCCTGTCACTAAGCTGGACCTCCAGCCTCAAAGTAAGCTGTACGCAAAATTTCAAACAAACTCAAGAAGAGAAAAAGAGTACAATGAACTCTTTACGAAGCATTATTCTCAAAGTTACCATCATTCACTCTACATCACCAACCCACTTTCTCCTCCCACCATCACAGTAAGGCTACATATCATGCTACCAGAATCTGCCCTTGTTAGAAATTAGCAACCTATGTTTCTAAGTCAAATACTTTAAAAAGCAAATGCAGAATTCTGAACAAAGCTCTCTCTAGTCCAACCAGTTCCAATCTTTTGTTTTTACCTGTCTCTTTTCTCAGAATTCCATCCTGTTTTTGACCTGGCTAGCGAGGTTATGTTTGATGATTCACATTTCCTTGTCAAAGAATCATTACTACTCAATATTTGTTCCAACAGTCTTACGTTTCCTAAAGCGGGAAAAAAAAAATGTATCATTTTTCAACTCAGTTCATGTCTCCTTTATATTTCATCTCATGTGCATTAGCACTCTAGCCTAAACTAGGTTCTTACGATGATCATCTATTCAACTTGCTCTGTAACCACTGTGGTTCTTTTGCACGTATTCCCGATATTCTATGAATTGAAAATCTAATTCTCAAAGTTACATATTAATGGTATTTGAAACGTGGAGTCTTCCTGCTGTGACAGGCTCATACAGGTTCTGTTCTCATGAGCAGATTAGTGGGTTATCAAAGGAGGAACTGTGTTATAAAACATTTTTCTCTGGCTAGCTGCTTCCTTGACATGTGATGCCTCTCACCATACCACTACCCAGCAGAGGTCAGCACAAGAAGATGCCACCCACTGTCGTACTTTTAAACTTCTAGAATACTGAACAAAATAAACCTCTTTTCTTTATAAATTACCTAACCTGTGGGGTTCAGTTATTGCACCTGAAAATAAACTAAAACAACAATATAGACGTAAGTATATTCATCAAGTAAGACAAAATATTTTCATCTTATTAAAAACTGGAGTTGTAAAAATTGGATTAATGTAAGTAAAATGACTAAATGTATCTCTATTAGAGAGTAAGGTTTTTGGTTTGGTTTGGTTTGGTTTTTTTTATTTTGTATTTTTTTTTTTCTCGAGATAAGGCTTCTCTGTGTAGCCCCGGCTGTCCTGGATCTCACTCTGTAGCCCAGGCTGGCCTCGAACTCAGAGATCCGCCTGCCTCTGCCTCCCAAGTGCTGGGATTAAAGGCGTGCGCCACCACTGCCTGGCTAAGTTATAGAACCTTTAAGAGACAAAACCTAGCTGGAGTCACTAGGGGTCAAGCTTTGGGGTTGCACCGTCTGGACTCCCCCCGACTGCTGTCAGCTTTCTGACTGTAGACTCAACGCGGCGACACCGTCTAAGTGACCGCCTCGCCCTCCTCCTGCTGAGCTTCCCCACGATGGAATGTGCCCCTTCTCACACCGTGGTCTAAAATAAACACAGCTTCCTTAAGCTGCTTCCTGTCAGCATGTGGTCACAGCATCAAGAAAAATAACTAATACAAAGGCGGATACTCATCCTAACTGGTTTCCTACCTTTAGGACTTGATATTTCCATATTTTCTTTTTCTTCTGTAGGGTTTTCCCTCTTTGATATTCTGCCATCCCTTGAGACAGGGACAGGTGCAAACCTGCGGGGTGCTGGTGTCTCTAAAGGAGATTTCTGCCCATCAGAATCTGTATCTTCAACTTCTCTTAAAGGCACTGTAACAGAAAGGAAGGAAATAATTAACAGACTTGTGGTGTCTCTAGTGATAAAGTGCTTGCCTAGCATTCAAGAGGCCCTGGGTTCAACACCTAAGCACCACACATACATATATACAAAAGTAATAATCACAATAACAAAGAGAAATTAACTTCAAAAACCTTTTTTATCTGATGGCAGAGTTTAAGGACAAACTGTTCTATGTATAGAGTTCAGGATAGCCATCTGGATAGCCATACACAGTATGACACTGTCTCAAAAATTAATTTTAATTAATTAAAAACAAATAACTTTTTTGAGCACAACTGGTAAGGTATTTGCCTTGCATGGTGCCCTAAGTTCAATCTCCAGAACCCACATTAAAAAAAAAAGTGTGGTGGCATGTGCTCAGGAGGAGAGATAAGAGATCCCTGGAGCTCTCAAAAGAGCAAACCTTTCTTTTCTGTCAAGTTGCAGGTCAGTGAGAAACCCTGGAGCTGGGCATGGTGGTGCATTATGCATCGTGGTGCCTGCCTTTAATGCCAGCACTCTGAAGCGGTGGACCTCTCTGAGCCCAAGGGCAGCCTTGTGTACACAGTGAACTCCAGGACAGCAAGGAATACTGCACTGAGGTGTACACAGTGAACTCCAGGACAACAAGTTATACTGCACTGAGAGACCCTGTCTCAAAGAAAGGAAAACTTCATCCTCACTAGAAATCAAAAGAAATAAAACTAAATGTTTTATAGATAAAGCTAGTAAGTTAAGAATCAGTGTGGTCACGATTGAGCCTGTATGAAAATGAGTATTCAGAGACGGGTAATGCCTGGGGGGCACTCACCAACCTAAGACAGAGCACCTGTGTGGCCTGGGCAGGCGTCTCCATGACGGGTAAGGTGACCTGCTGACGTCCCACGCAACCCAAGTCAGAAGCTCATTTTTTAATAAAAGAGGGACCTGTAGGGTCCTGGCCCCGTTTTGGGTAGCTGCTGCCTTGCTTGTGCACCTGGACCTTGATATCCTCCCTATGCTAATTCCCTGTCAGGTTCCACCCACCTGAATGCTTAAGAGAAGTTCCTTGTCTGTGTATCCTGAATAATGGGCGTTAACAGATTAGAAGCAAGATTGTAAAACATCAGTAGCGAACTTCTGCCCTCCCGGGTCCTCCCATTGTGCTGTAAGCCTGTATTTAAGACCTCCTCCCCCCTTCAATAAATGCCGAATGTCATTTATTGAAGGGGGGTTTATATATATATATATATATATATATATATATATATAATTGAATGAATACTGCGAATGTAATCTATGAATACCACAAATGTGATTAATATCAATCATGAGTGTAATTTAAAAATAAATAAATAAATAAATAAATAAAATCAGTGTGGTAATATTTGAGTATTGTCCAAGCTGTAGTGAAAATGGCTTCGCTAGACATTTTCCAAAAAAATACCTATTTTATTGATGTATGAGTGTTTAGCCTGTACTTACAGGCATTGGGTGTGAGGTCTGGTACCTGTGTGCCAGAAAGAGCACTGGATCTTCTAAAACTGAAGTTATGAATGGATGTGAGCCACCATTTGGGTGCTGGGAGTTGAACTTGGGTCCTCTGCAAGAGCAGGAGGTGCTCTTTGTGTGTGTGTGTGTATGTATTTTTTATTCTTAATGTGCATTGATGTTTTAGCTGCATGTACGTCACAAGCATGCAGTGCCCGGGGAGGCCAGAAGAGGGCACTGGATTCCCTGGTACTGGGGCGTTTATAAAGGGCCACATCACTGCTCTGAAACAAACCTGGGTCTTCTCTAAGAACAGCCAGGGCTCTTAATCACTGAGCCATCCCTCTGGCCCCACCAGCCACCTTCAATGGCAATGAAAACTGATAAAGTACCTGGCAATATCTTCTGACCTAATAATCTCACTCCTAGGGATTTACCCTAAAGAAGTATGATTAAGAAAGAAAATGTTAACCCAGCCCTTGTGAAGCGAGGTGGGAGGAACACCGCCAGCTCCAGCCAGTCTGCGCTACAACACAAAACCCCTGCCTCAAGAACAAAATCACTCCTAAGACTACCACCGTGGGTAAGGGGCTACAGTGTTCACTTGTACTCGTCCGAGGTTTCTTCTGACAAATCAAGGAAATCAGTGACCACACAGCTTCTCAGACGACGAGAGAATCACTACAAGCATTCTGATTCTAGATCAGCCAATTTTTTCTTTTCTTTTTTTTTTCTTTTTCTTTTTTCTTTTTTTGAGTCAGGGTTTCTCTGTGTAGCCCTGGCTGTCCTGGAACTCGCTCTGTAGACCAGGCTAACCTCAAACTCACAGAGATCCACCTGCCTCTGCCTCTCGAATGCTGGGATTAAAGGAGTGTGCTACCATCACACAGCAATAAGTAGGGTTTTTTTTTCCTAAATTTCTAAATTTCTGATAATTTTTCAAGTTATTGATAAATTAGGATTATGACTGATAAATTAGGATTATGATATTGATAAATTAGGATTATGATTCATAACTTAAATAACCTTCAAAATAACCTAAAATTTATTTGATCCAAAAAAAGATACAAAACCAAGACTTCCAAAACTAAATTTTACTTCTAAAACAAAGTGTCCTACCACTTTACAAGCAAATTTTCACCTCTTACAAATGAAACATTCACAGCTAGCACATTTTATTCACAAGAAACTAAGTATTTTACCTTGTTTGGAAACAAATGTGTTATGTGAAGAAACACTGCTACCAAGATTAGGATGTCCTGGTTTTCCAGAATGCTTCTCCACTGCTCTGGAAGGGGACACGCCAACAAGTTGAAGGCTGTTAGCCTTGAGTGCAGCACCAATAAAATGGGTCTAGAAGAAATACAGTTATTCTATTAATCTCTAATTATCTTACATATAATCTGATGATATAAAGTGACAAGATATATTGACATTTATTAGCAGAATTGAAAACGGCTTCTTTCATTTAACATACAATGAAAATGTGGTACACTTACACATATGTGCAAGCAAAACACTCATACACATAAAAATAAAATAAACTTTAAGATATATATATATATAATGTATATTTTAACAAATAAAGCTAATTTCAGAAGAAAGTTATATGGCATATCAAAAAATACTAAATTATGCTGGGCGGCAGTGACGCATGCCTTTAATCCCAGCAGTGGGGAGGCAGAGCCAGGCGGATCTCTGTGAGTTCAAGGCCAGCCTGGTCTACAGAGTAAGATACAGGACAGGCACCAAAACTACAGAGAGACCCTGTCTTGAAAAAAACAAAACAAAACAAAAACCAAAAAAAAAATACTAAATTATTCAGTTTTATAGAACTCATAAAAGTGTATTGAGATCCCTCTAAATAAAGCAGATGGGGATAGACTCAACTATTTAATTTCATTAGGCATTTATTAAATAATCTACCTCATAGGTCATCAAGACTTCAACTGTATCTATAATTGCAAGTTATATAGATAGACATGGGGAGTTCTAGGCCAGACAGGGCTATGCAGTAAGACTGTCTTTAAAAAAACAGAAACAACAAAAATAATGTATGCCTTATTCTTTTTTGATGAGAGGGAGAAACTGTTTTTAAGCAAAGAGGTCAAGGTCCAGAGAAGTAAAGCTATTCACAGGAGAGGGCCCAGCAGTCTGACTAAGTCACCCCAGCTTCCAAGTAGATAACGCATCACACACTCAATCCACACGAGGAAGACTTCCTAAAACTTTACTTGCATGCCTATGATCATGTCAATAAAATATTTTTAATCTCATGAAAGCCTTAAGATAAGCCCTACTAAGAAGTTTTGAGAAGAGGGCTGGAGAGATGGCTCAGTGGTTAAAAGCACGGACTACTCTTCAGAGAACCCAGGTTCAATTCCCAGCAACCACATGGTAGCTCACACCTGTCAATAACTCCAGGTCCAGGGCTTCTAGCAAAACACCAATGAACATAAGATAAAAATAAGTTAAAAAAAAAAAAAAGTAGTCTTGAGAAATGGGAATATAGAAACAAAAATCTTGAAAGGAAAGCTTATTTAAGTGTTTACTTTGTGATAATATACTAATAGAATAAACTTATTTTTGTACATTCTTCTGAATGCCACATTTTGATATAATTTTTAAAACGTCAAAAGTGTGCAATTAAAAAGAAATGTAGGGTTGCAGGAGGACAAAGGTTTGGATTCCCAGAACCCAAGTAAAGACTGAACTCCAACCTGGAAGGTGGGCATCAGAGGGCCCCAGGGCAAGCTGGCTAAAAGACCCGCCATATCAATGAGCTCTGAGTCTGATCTGAGAGACCATGCTCAAAGGATCAGGTGGAAGACTGATGGAGGGTGATTCCCAACATCAACCCCAGCACATGCACACATACCCACACAGGTGCCCTCACACATGCAACACACATGCAACACACAAATGAACATATAAAAAGAAATGCAAATTTACAGTGGCTACAGATTGCTATTTAAAAAATGTTTTGGAGCTGGGTAGTGTTACAAAACTTGGAAATTCAAAATAAATAATAGCTATTTGTGAAGCTAGTTCTTTTTTTATAATACCTCAATATATCATATTCAAAAGGCATTACAATATTTATTCTTTTAATAAATTAAATGCAGGAGCAAATACACAGAGTAGGTAGTTCCGGCCCTGGGAGCGTCAGAGCCATGAGAAATCTTTCCACAACACCCAGGTGCTACCACAGATCGGCAGTCCCAGAGTCCCCAGGGTGTCCAAGTCTCTATATTTTTATAAAGCTCTCCAAGTGACTCCAGTGCATAGTCACAAGCTAGAGACTGCTGATATAAACAAATTACTGTTTTAAAAATGTTACTGGGCTGCGGGTGGCTCAGTGGGTAAAGGGCTTGCCCTGCAGGCATGAGGACCTCAGTTTAGATCCCTAGCTCCATGTAAAAAGTTGGCACAGCGGTCAGGTCTGCAGACTCAGGACTAGGAGGGAGGGGATCAGAGACAGGTGCATCCCTGGCACTTGCTGACCATTCACTCCAGCCAAACGGGTGAGCTCAGCATTTGAGACTTTGTCTCAAAAAAGAAGGCAGATGGTGACTAAGGAAGACATCGACACTAACCTCTGGCCTCCACAGGAACGAACACACACACACACACACACACACACACACACACACACACACACACGCGCGCGCGCGCATGTGTGCACGCAGCACCAATGACATGTAACCTAGAACACGCCAAGTATCCACATGGAGTAAAGAATGATGAGCAAGCCAATCGTGACTTCAGAAATCACTGTCACGACCTAGTCAGCTATTACAACTGTCAGTTACTATTAACTCAGAGATGGAAGTTCAAAAGAATTGTAGCCCGTGCACTGCTTTATCACACATACCTGGATATCCATCTGTTGTTGCTGCAGTTTTTCAAGGTGTCTGATGTGCTGCTCCATAAATACATTCATTTGCTTCTCGTGATCATGACACTGTGATTTCTCTTGCTTACTCTGAATGCTTGTTTGGTGCTCTGCCACACGCTGTAACTGTTTATCAGTCTCCTGTAACTTACTAAGTAATTCTGCAACAGAATTAACCTTTGCTTCCAAATCACTCTGTACCTAAAATAAAGATCAAAATAGTATTTCTGTAGAAAGACATAAAAGATGTGTTCAAGTCCTAGAAAGGTTATTTACAGTAACTGGTACTAAGAAGGTATTAAACTTGAGCCTCTGCTCACAAGATTTCTCATGATTTAATGCCTTTGTTTTTAGTCACAAAATTAAAAGGCAAATGGAGCAATCCTGAGGGGTGTTTCATTTCATAAACTACACATACACTATACATACACTATATATACACTATACATATATTATACATACACTATACATAAACTATACATACATCTGTATGTGGCACACACGTATACACACATCAAATCTGCCTGATTTTATAATGCCAGAAAAACCAATTCTTAAATGAAAGTTAAAGAGAAGGAAATAGCAAAACTTTTGGTGCCACAAATTATGACATGGAGGGATAGGCAAAGCTGTGAGTAGTGCTGACATGGGCTCAGCTGTGACAAGAACCAAGGCCTTGGGCCCGTGAGAAATTGGTAAAGCCTTTTCCCATAAGGATCAGGCTCAGAATTGGCAAAGCCTTCGTCCTCTGACCCAAGTGTGGCTTCCTCCTGGACGTTCACAGCCTGAGACTGCGGTCCTACAAATACTCCCTAGAGACGAGCTAAGCCCTCCTCCTCCTGTGCTGCGTATCGTTAACATGCTGAGGTTGCAGGTTGTGGTGGAGGTACATGTGGCTCCATCAGAACACACACGTTCCTGACCCCCAGTTTTTCTATGTGTCTGTGTGTCTGTCCTTTCTTCACTCTTTTCCATCCCTACTCAGGGTTCCATACCCAGGCTGTGCGATGCATAGTCCTGCAATCACAGAAAGATCTCCAGTTCAAGTCCAGATAGGAGGACCCCGTCTCAAAAAAGAACAATGTAGGGATGCACTCAGTTAGTGTGCTTGCCTAACATGCAGGAAGCCTTGGGTTCGATCACTAGCACTGCACAAGCCAGGCATGATGATCCACCTCTGCAATGCAGAACTTGAAGGGGGGAGGAGGATCTGAAATTAAAGCTCATCCATGGCTACACAGCAAAGTACAGATCAGCCTGGGATCCATGAAACTGTCTCAGAACTAACACACACACACCAGGACAGCTTCCGATACTTCTCTAACATAAGGCTGTGGGCCACCAGCTTTGAATCTGCGTCTTGACTCTGCTGTCCATTAACTCTAAAGCCTTATGCCCAGCCTGACCTATTTCGTTTCCCCTTACAAACTGACTGGCTAGTCATATATGATAAGGTCACATACAATCCTCTGGTTCATTCAGGACAGCAGGTCTAGCAGTACAGCTCAGTGTGAGAACCGCATAAGGACCCTGGGCTTGATTCTCAGAGAATGAGCATCTAGAACGTGGACTTCCACTGCTACAGAGAAAAAGTCCTGGCTTCACCAGCCAACACATTCACAAGGAGGAGATTTTCACAGCCTTGGAAATAATTCACAACCACAAATAGGAACAGCCTTTCAAAGTGGGAACAACTCGAACGTCCCTAAGTCTCCAGTCAGACACACCATTTCGGAGTCAGTTCTGAACAGACCACCTTAGAGCTCAGGGGCCAGGGCCCGGGAGAAAGAAGTACCTTTATCAAAGGAGCTGCTGTTGCGATCGCAGCGGCGGTTGCTGCAGCCACAGTTGTAGCGGAATCAATTCTATTGGGTGATGACGCATTCTCCTGAGCAACAGTGTTCTTTTCCGTACTTGTGTCTTCTAAAAGATGTACTTTCACCTCCTTAAAAACAGGCATGCTTTGAGCTCTTTAAATACAAAGATATAAAAGTTTTTCAGTAATCTACATCGAGCCATTTGAAGAAATGCCTACATGCCATAACCTGGTCATCTCCTAAAAGTGGCTTTCTTGATTTTCTTTTAAATGTTTATCTTACTTGTAGTTGTGTGCAGTGTGTGTATGTAAGAGAAGATGTGTGTGTACATGGGAGTCAGGTGCCCTTGAAAGCCTGAAGCATCAAACACCCCGGGAACTTGGACTGTGGAAGACTTTGAGTTGTCTGATGTGGGTGCTATGAACCAAACTCAGTCTTCTACAAGTGCAGCAAGCATTCTTGACCACTGAGCCAGCTCTCCAGCTCCATTTTCTTGATTTTTTTTTTCTTTTTTTTTAAGATCAGGGGATAGTGAGATATCGCAGCAGTTCTTCAGAAGACCCAGATTCAATTCCTAGCACCACCACATGGTGTCTCAAAACCGTCTAACTACAGTTCCAGGGGATGGATACCCCCCTCTGACCTCTGAGGGTGCCAGGTATATACATGGTATATAGACATACAATACAGGCAAAACACCCATACACATAATTTTTTTCTAAAAAATGATTATTAAAGTCATTTCATCAACATTATTAAGTTTAGGTCACCAAGGATTAAAGAAATAGTTATCCCTTGGAAGCAGTAATAGTATTTTTGAAAATATGACTTACACATGACAACCTCATAGCCACAATTATAAAGACAGATAATTAAGAAGCATAAATATTGCCAGGCGGGTGGCCCACGCCTTTGATCCCAGCACTTGGGAGGCAGAGGCAGGCAGATCTCTGTGAGTTCAAGGCCAGTCAGGTCTACAGAGCGAGATCCAGGACAGGCTCCAAAAAAAAGCACAAATATAAAACATAGAGTTCTAAGATTTTAAATACTAGTTTTATTTCCAAAGGCAGGAGAACTGCATTTGTTTCTAAGAACTGGTCATTGTGTTCACCAAATACTTTCAGAAGAATTATAAAAGTAGGAGTTGGGGTTGACATCTGATTTCCAACTCTAGCACATGCACATAAAAAACAAAACAAAACAGAAGACCAACAGTGCTTACCACCCCACTCCATACTCAGACTTCTCACAGGGTCTACTCTGGTGATACCACACACAAACCCACACCTCACCGGATCTAGCCCAGGTCCCACAGCAGTGCCCCAGACTACTCTGGCCACCTGCATCTTGCACCTTAGGCATCCACAGGGCCCCAAATCCCAAATCCAAGCCTAGTCCTACCGCCTCCCCCTGAACTGTAGTCAACAGTAAGCTCCCACTAGGACCTGTCCTAGCTGCATCCGCCCACAGGACCACTTGTGCCAGCTCCACCCCTCACTCTATGCCCTGTCCTCCTCCATGGTCTAGCATGGTGAGTACTGACCCTGACATCCAAGCCTTTTCCGCAATCTATCAGATTGAGCCTGGGTGTAACAAACAGTGTGTCACCAGCCTGACCTTCCCTGCCTTCACAGCCGAAGGGCTCCAGGCTTGGGCCAGCATTCTCCCTATCCGTTCACCAGACTACATGACTCTACCATGTCATCTCCAGCCTTTCCACTCAGACCTCCACACTCCCATCTTGGAACAGGAAACATCTTACTTCGCAGCCCACCCAAGTCACTTCCAACCTCTAGACCCAACCCATCCCCACATTCTCTCTTCTCCCCCAGCCTGCTCTATCCATAGCAAACTTAAGACTAACTTAAAGGAAGTCCACATGCCCAGATCTCATTGAAAGAATACCAACAACATGAAAGACCAAGTCAGTTCTCTCTAAAACCCACCAGTCCTGTAGAAGAGCTTGTCATATGAACTACCTAGATGACAGCAGGACACAGGGTTTAAGAGAGCAATCATAAACTTCATCAAAAAATTCAAGGAGTTTAAAGAAGACACAAAGAAACAACTCACTGAAATCAAGGAGAAAGAGCTTAAGGAGAATAATCACAAACATAAGGCTGATGGGAATAACCAAGACAACCCAGGACTTGAAAACAGAATTCAATGGAGACAGGAACACTGAAGAAATGAAGATGGAACTGAAAAACCCAAAGGCCCAACCAGAAAACTCAAGGAGACCCTTACAAGTAGAACGAGCCAAGAACAAGAAGAATATCAGGCCCTGAAGACAAAGTAAAGGATCCCAGACCAAAGAAACAGGAACATGAACAGTTAAAAACAAACCCACAGGTAAAGAACACACAGGAAATGTGGGACCAGGAACAACACCAAGCTTCTAATTATAGCTACAGATGAGCAAGAAGAAACCAAGATCAACAGCAGCAGATCACAGAAGAAAACCTCCCCCAAGTGAAGAAAGTGTGGTGGTCTGAACAAGAATGGCAGGCACAGCCAGGCAGTGGTGGCGCATGCCCTTAATCACAGCACTCAGGAGGCAGAGGCAGGTGGATCTTCCTGAGTTTGAGGCCAGTCTAGCCTCAGAGTGAGTTTCAGGACAGCCAGGACTGTTAAACAGAGAAACCCTGTCTGGAAAAACAAAATCCCAAAACAACAAACAAACAAAAAAGAATGGGCCTCAAAGGCTCATATCTATATCTATATCTATTTATTTATAAAAATTAAAATTATAAAAAATAAAATATTATTTATATATATATATATATATATTGTATTTTGTGTTTTAGTAAAATGGCTTTGTATCTCTTTCCACAGTCTCTCTGCTATGTTCACTTTTCTCTTCAGCCCGAAATAAAGCTTCCTGTATTTTCTGAATGCTTAGTCACCAGGGAGTGGCTCTATTTGAAAGGATTAGAAGGATTAGGAGGTGTGGCCTTAGTTACCTTGGTCATGGTGTCCCTCCACAAAATAGTGACTGAGACAGAAAGACACATCCATACAACTACAAGAAGTACACACAGTTAAAACATTAAGCATTCATAACAAAGAAGTGTACTGAAAGGGCAAGAGAAAAGAATATAAGTCATATACAAAGGAAAATATATCAGAATAACAGCTGACTTCTCAAAGGGAATTTTGAAAGCCAGAATGGCCTGGAGCAATGCATTCCAAGTGCTAAAAGAGTGACAGTCAACTTAGACTAATATACTCAAACTGTCTGCCATAATTGAAAGAAAAGAAAAACTTTCCAGGATATAAACGGCCTAAAAATTATATCCAACAAATGAAACCTACAGAAAATACAGGAAGCTTTATTTTGGGCTGAAGAGAAAAGTGAACATAGCAGAGAGACTGTGGAAAGAGATACAAAGCCATTTTACTAAAACAAAATACAAAAAAAAAAAATATATATATATATATATATATATAAAGCCAGACATGGTAGCACACGCCTTTAATCCCAGCACTCGGGAGGCAGAGCCAGGCAGATCTCTGTGAATTTGAGGCCAGCCTGGTCTACAGAGTGAGATCCAGGACAGGCACCAAAACTATACAGAGAAACCCTCTCTCAGGAAAAAAAAAAAAAAACTATCACATGGAAATACAACAGACCTAGGATAGCAAAAACAATCCTGACTTTGGGGGATACTAGAGTGATTAAGATTCCAGATCTTAGATATATTATAGAAGCATAGTAATAAAAACAATATGGTATTGGCACAATAAGACAGCTAGACAACAGAACAAAACTGAAGACCCAAACAGAAGCACACATAACTTCAGTCACTTTATATCTGACCAATATGCCAAAAACCTAAGCTGGTGAAAAGAAACCAACTTTAACAAATGGTGCTGGGAAAACTGGATGTTCACATGCAGAAGAATGCAATCAGATCCATTGCTATCACCTTCTACTAAAGTGAACTGCAAACGGATCCAAGACCTAACCGTGAAACCTGAAACCCTGGAGCCACCAGAAGACGACGCAGGCAGTACTGTACATGATGTAGGTGTAGGGAAGGACTTCTTGAACAGGACTCCATTTGCCCGCCCAAGAACTAGAGCCAACAACTGACAAGTGGGACCTCATGAAACTCAAAAGCTTCTGTACAGAAGAAAGAAACGACCAACAGGACGAAGAGGAGGGCAGAGAATGCCAGCAGCACAACTGACAGGAGATTGTTTCCAGAACAGTCAAAGAACTCAACAAACAAGTCAAAAAAACAAATGACCACTCAAACACAAGCCTAGGATCTGAATGGAGTACTCAAAAGAAAAAAGAGCTAAGAAATATCTGAAAAGTGTTCATCATCCCTGGCAATTAGGGAAAGGCAAATCAAAACAACTTTGAGATTTCCCCTTACCCAGTGAGAGAGGCAGCGATCAACAGAACAACCAGCAGCAAATGCTGGGGCGATGTGGGGAAACGCTCAGTCTCTGTTGGTGGGACTGCAAACTGGTGCATCGTTGTGAAAACAGTGTGAAAAATTCTGCAAGAGCTAAAAATCAACCTACCATAGGACCCAGCTCTACCACTCCTTGGTATACATCCAAAGAACTCAACATCCTACTCCACAGACAGTTGCTCAGCCATGTTCATTACTGTTCTAGTCACAATATGGAAGCAATCTAAATGCCCTACAACTGATGAATGGATAATGAAAATGTGGTATATATACATCACAGAATACTATTCAGTGGTAAAGAAAAATGAAATCATAAACTTTGCAGGTAAATGGCTGGAACTAGAAAAGATCATACATATTGAGTAGGCAACTTGGGCCCAGAAAGACAAATGTTGCATGTTCTCTCTAACTGGAGCCCCGCTCTGAATCTTCAGGGCTGAATACGCAGTCAGTGGTAACTACAAGAACCAGGAAAGGAAAACAGGACCACTGTTCCACTAGGTGGTTTGGGGAGCACCTGAGAGGGGGGTAGCAGAGCGCGAGTCATCTGATCAGGGAACGGAGAAAGGGCGCACCCCTTAAGGAAGAGGAGGGGGTTCAGTACAGAAGGCAGGAAGGCAGTAAGGGGGGCTGCAGAATACAGATAATCCAGGACGGGAACGGGGCTCCTCGGGGAGTGGGAGGAAGGTGAACAGAGGAGGAGGAGGAGGAGGAGGAGGAGGAGGAGGACAGGGAAAACAAAGAGGCAGGCTCCTTAGGGGAGGGGAGGGAGGGTGAAATAACAACCCGGAGAGCTGCAAAGGCACAAGGGGTTATACTTTTAACTATTTACCTAAAAACTGTAACACAGGCACTTCAGTGGATAGATAGATACACAGTTTTAATGAACTTCATTTGGGCTGACAACACTCCCCCTAAAGACCAACTAAAAAAACAACAACCACCAATACCAGACACGAGAATCCCCCTTTTCAGTTGTTGGTCAGGACTGTCTAAGAGACTCCAACACATACAGCCCAGGGCTGTTGCCCTTGGTTACCGCCCCTGAAGACACAATGTACATCAAAAACAAGGCCCAGAGGCCCCTAAGATGAAGCCGACCTGAATGGTTCCTCCCTGAGGACTAGCTTTCATGGTACCAGAAGGGGCTCTGCTAGCTCCCAAAAGAGAAAGGCAACCGACAATCCCACCCAGCTATGACTCCCATGAACCACATCAACAACCAGCACAGCAAGATAAGCTTACGGGGTCCATAAGTGGCGAGTATATCCTGCTGGTGGTAACCAACAGCTGTCCCAGAGCACTTAAGACTTGCTCAACAAGAGGGAGATCATGCCTGGAAACCTACCTAACTAGTCAGTGCTGGTGAAATCACGGTTATCGGAGGAAAACGGACAACCACTAATTTACTAAACCCGCATAACCCCTGACAGTAATCTAGAAACATTTGTTCTTACACCCACAGAGAAGTGTAGTCTTCGCCGACATCCAGGGAACTTTTCTTAGCAATGGATGGAGCCCACTTCAGAAAATCACAGCCAATCAAAGTGCAGAGCTGTGGGGTCACTACTAAACACCCTCTCACCTAAGGCTCCACCGCAGCAGAGGGGCAGAGGGATCCTAAGAGCCAGGGGAGCAGGGACTTGCTGGGACGCTGTGTCTATAGTAAGGTCAGAAGCCACACCCATAAGGTCTCACCAACGTGGCCACCAAACATGAGCTGAGCAAGGACGACACCACTGACCATGCCAAACTACATTCGGAGAAGCCCAAGAGACCTCAGCCCTACACAAAGAACCACAGGCAACTGAGGAAAGCCAGGAGAGGGAGAGCTGGCTCTTCCCAGGGAAGAGCACACCAAATGGTTGTCCAGTGACAAACGGTCAGCCCTGAAAACACAGTCAAGTAACATATGGACTCCACAGGTTTTTATCCAGGAATATGTGTGTGCGTGTGTGTGTGTGTGCGTGTGTGTGTGTGCGCGCGCATGCAAATATGACTATGCACGAATACAAATGGTGAAAAAAGAGACAGTGAATTTGAAGGAGAGTGGAGAGGGTATATGGAGAATTTGAAGGGAGGAGAGAAATGTTGACATTAAAATATAACCTCAAAAATTAAAAAACAAAAGCCAAAAACCCAAAAAATTTTAACAGTAACGATACAGACTACTATCTTTCAAAGACTGATTAAGGTATGACTGACAAATTTAAATTATGTATGTGCAGTACATAATGTGATTTTTTGATACATGTATACACCCCGTAAAATAGCACAATCAAGCTAATCAATATACCCAGTACCTTACGTAACTACCTAGTCTCTGGTGTAACACTTCCGATCTACTCTTAGTAATTAATATTCGCTGTGGTTGTCATGCTGCATACAAAGGTCCACTTTGGTAATTATCTCCCATTTCCCCAACAACCAACTTCTGGCAACCACCAATCTACCCTGCTTCTGTGATGCATCTGATCTGTCTAGTTTACATGGTAATTCTTTCTTTGCTGGATTTCTCACTTACCACAAAGTCCCAAGGAGGATTACTAAAAGTTCTGAGTTTTCTGAATCCTAGCCTCTTCAATAAATGTCACCTAGTTTACTTAATGGGCACCAAACATACCATTAGGCAGTATGCATCACAAAGGAGTACAGCAGAATGGGGATCTCAGTGGGAGATCCTAGCATGCACAAGGCCTTGAGTTCAATCCTCCTTACCACAAAAAAGGAACACAGCAAACTCAGATACATAACCCCAGATATACATCTGACTTCATTTTTTTTAAAGCTGGTCCTCCGCACTCTCTATTTAGACCCAGACAAACTGGTTCAAGGACAAAACCTGGGAATCTCTAAGTGAGTCTAGGTGGTGTCAGCAGGAATAGGCCTACGTACAGGACCGGTCCCCTCGGCTTACTTCTGAGCACAGCACAGCGCTCTTGTACTTACTTCTATGACCCTCTTCCAACTGTTCCCTGTGCACCTCAACTGTGTGACGTTATTTCAGCTTCTCCATCTGCTGACCTCCTCATAACCAGCTGAGTCATCAAGTTTCCTCAATTATTTCATCACAATTACATGACAACTGCCTTAGATAGAACTGGGAAGGTGGGGAGTCTTACTTAAGATCATCTACCCTTATTTCTCAATTTTATATAATGAAACTGAAGTCCAGAAGTAATGGGATTTACTTGACCAAAGCCAAGGACTTAGTGAAGGGCAGAGCTAAGGGTCCAGTTCCCAGAGATCTTCCCACGGGCCTTCAGCTTTCTGAGGTTAGCTTGTTGTCGTCGTCCCCCACCCCCCAATTCCGCTCTTCTAGCTGCCCCACTTTACATCATACAGCTCTTACTCTGCCAAACAACATCTATGAGGACTCACAAAGCTCTTCTCGTTGAAGACACAAATCCACTGGGCCCACAACTAATTTCAAGCTTTTCTCTCTGTACTCTCAACCTTCTACCAACTCACTACTTTCTTCTTCGGACGCGATACGGTCATTCATTGCCTTTTCACAACCTGTCTTCACACCGCCTGCTGATCTCTCCCTTTACTGATTCCTTTTGAGTTGCTGCACGGAACACAGAGCTGAGACCAGATAACTAGGCATGCCATGGTTTACATAGCTGTATGGTAATCCATCGAATGCAATGCTCTTTCCTGTTCCAGCTCTAACCGCTCAGGCCTGCGTCTGTGTACATCATTGGATAGGCTGGGCTACTGTAATTGTTAGAGTGAGCAAGAGAGCAGAGCAGAAGGCGGGGGGGAGGTCAGATCTTGATACTCTTAAGCTACATTCACACCCCTAGACCACGCATGCTGGCAAGTGCTGCTGCACCACTGAGCTACATCCCCAGCCTAGACGTTGCTATGGTTCATCTTAGAACACTGCTGTGTTCTTAATCACTGTGTATTCATCTCTCAACATATGCTAAAGCAGTTCCCTCCAACAAGGTAGCACATCACGAGTATGTCTGTAAATGAAACTTACTTTTGCTTTAGAACAGTTCGCAAAGCATCTTTCTGTCCCATGGTGTACTGCGAAATAAAGATGTCATTGGCTGAAAAATCAAGACACAAAAATATATTTCAGATTCTAAAGAAGAAAAAATGTCAAGATTGATGGCTAGGCATGTAGTTCAGTGGCAGAACATTCGCTTAGTATGTATGTCACAGGTTTGATCCCTGGTACTGTGAAAGAAAGAAAGGAGAGGGAAAAGAAAGAGAAAGGAGAGAGAGAGAGAGAGAGAGAGAGAGAGAGAGAGAGAGAGAGAGAGGAAAGAGAGAGGGAGGGAGGGAGAGAGAAGAGAAGAGAAGAGAAAGAAAAAAAGAAAGAATGAATGAATTTGGATCTGTAATTTGACACTCATATCTACCACTCAGGATGCAGAGGCATGAAGTTTCCTGAAAGTTTGAGGTTAGCCTGGTCTACCATAGCAAGTTCTAGGCCAGCCAGGACTATGCGGCAAAACCCTGTCTCTAAAACGAAACAATTGAAAGGCTGAGGAGATGGCTCCATCAGCAAACTGCTTGTCACGCAAGCATGAGAACCTGACTCTCAAGCCTCGTGCCAACATAACAAGCCAGACAGAGCTGTGTGCATCTGCAACCCCAGCGCTAGACAGCAGAGAAAGGACGCTCCCTGACCAGCCGATGAGCTGAGTTAGTGAAGTCCAGGCTCATAAGAGATCGTGTCTTAACAGATTACAGGGCGAGAGTGAGTTAGACACTTGATATCAATTCTAGCCTCCATTCATGCAAACACACACACACACAATCCTATACAAGTACACATAGACCTACACACACGAACATGTATGCATGCACACATATATACACAAAAAAAACCCCCACAACATCTTAAAGTAAAAGAATGAATAGTGATTTGGTAATAGAATTAATCAATTTTAATGACTTTTTATTTTATGTGCATTGGTGTTTTGCCTATATGTATGTCTGTGTAAGGGTGTCAGATACTCTGGAACTGGAGTTACAGACAGTTGTGAACTGTCATGTGGGTGCTGGGAATTGAACCAGGGTGCTTTGGAAGAGCAGCCAATGTTCTCACCCACTGAGTCATCTCTCCACCCCTGGATTTATCACGTTTTAAAAGGTAAGGAACAGTTTAAATGACTAAGCAATAATGTAACAATCAAGATCCTAAATATTAGAAAATTATATAAAAATAAAAATGAGCAGAGACAAAATTAGAATTTGTTCTACCTCTAAAGGAAGAACAAAATCAGGTAATCTGACCCCTCCTCTGGCCTTTTGGGCACTACAAGAGTATTGTGTACAGACATACAGGCAGGCAAAATACCCAAACACACAAAAGAAATAAATTCGATTCAATTTTCAACAAGGAAAATCCCAACACAAACTCCACCATGGACAGGCTCAGGTGAGCCAGGCACCAAGGTTAAACACACTACACGATGCCACTTAAAGAGTTACGTGAGGGGTCAAACTCAGAGGCAAGACTGAGGACTTCAGGGGCACAGAGCTCCGCAGGGGACATGAGAAAATTCCCAGAGATGAAAGATAGTGATGGTCACACAACAATATGAATGTACTTAAGGTCACAGAACTATGCATTCAAAATTGAAAAAAAAAAATTTCAGCATATCTCAATTCAGTTGTAAAAACTGTATTAACTTACCTTTTTGTGTGCTGTTCTCTTCTGTTTTATTCAAAGGTAGCCTTGGAACTACAGCATCTTTAGAAAAATCCTTTGGGCAGAAAAGAAAAGAGTAAGACCAAATGAGCTGTACAATGACCAGTAATGAAGTACCATTGGCAGCCATGTGACTACTGGGATCTAGGGAGGCAGGCCTGCACATCTTCTTTATCTCATTCCCAACACTACAGGGTTCACAAGTGTTCTGAAGCCACTCAAAGACTTCTCAATGAACGAGCAAATCGGTATCAGAATGGTGAATGAGAAAGTGAACGAGCAAATCGGTATCAGAATGGTGAATGAGAACGGGAACAAGCAAGTCAGTATCAGAATGGTGAATGAGGAAACAGAAACGGCACACAGTTCTGGTTCAAATCCACATGTGATGAGATGACTCCACCTCAGCCGCTTCAGCTTCATGTGCTAATCTGGGTCAAGGATGGTCAGCTGGAAGAGGAGGGCAGTCATTTCATAGTACAGCACTGTAAACTAGCCACAGCTTTCAGGGTCACTGAGTTCATGTGCTCTTAGAGAGTTCCACTACGTAGGGTACATCTACCGCTCAATAGCTTTCTGCTCTTGCGTGCAATCCTAGAACTCATCTCTAAGACTATTCAGTGCTGACATACTTGAACTCTTGAGGCACTAGATCGATTCCATGTTGCTCTTCACCTTCCTTTTAGCTGCTAAAGCAAAAGAAAACAAAGAGCTGAAAGACGGCTCAGGAGTTAAAGCACTCGCCTCACAAGCAAGAGGACCAGAGTGTGGATCCCAGAACCAAAGTAAATGTTGGGAGAATGTGGCAGTCTGCCTGTAACTCCAGCCCCGGAAGGCCGAGACGGAGATCCCCAGAGGCAGGTGGTCAGTGATCTCTGGGACTGAGAGACTCTGACTCAATGAACTAAGGTGGAAGGACAGTGGAGGATGCTTCCTGACAGCAACCTCAAGCCATAACATGTACACACTCCCTACCCCTCCATACACGCGCGCGCGCACACACACACACACACACACACACACACACACACACACACACACACGGGAGTGGAAAAAAACTTATTTTAAAAAGGTTATAATGATGACAGGTGTTCATTTTCTAAACACCAATAAGACTAACAATACAGTAGACATATTTAACACCCCACACTCTTCACGTCACAGTCATAGAACATTTCTTGAGCTAGTAAGATGGCTTAACAGGGGAAGCACTTGCTGTCAAGTCCGATGACTCCAACTAGATAGGAGAGAATAAACTCTTGAAAGTTGTTCTCTGACACACAAAAACGGCCTGTGCATGCCCACATACCTACATGTATACAAAATAAACATAAAAATGTGATAAAAATAAAATGAACAAGTTAAAAACAAAACATTTCTCTTCATCTGAAGTACCTAAATAAAACAAAACATGTTGTTAACAAAACATAAGAACTTGATAATACTGAGGTTTTAATACGACTTAGAATTCTTTTACTTACACTTTTATCGGCTACAGGAGGATTTTCTGACAGAAGCTGGTGATGTTTTCTAGCAGAAGTTAAATCCAACGAACCTAAGAAAACAAAGAAATCAGTGAGTGCCTCTCCCATGGTAAGTTCTAGTACTGAGTCACAGGTCCAATCTGAGTGGTATTAAATCAAAACCTGACCTTCAGCAACTGAATAGACATGATACAAGAACTGAGACCTCCGTATTAACTTAAAAACCAAATGTGAAGACACTTTCCTGTAAAAGAAACTGAGAATATACTTAGATATATTCCAATGGAAGACTTTATGGCTGATGTTTAGGAAAATAATGATCAGTCAAAGCAATTAAGAGGGTGAGATCTGAAATGTTTTAGCAGCAGACATGCTGTCAAACATCTTTAATTGCAGTACTCAAAGGTGAATTTCTTCAAGTTTGATGCTATCCTCGTCTACAGAGTGAATTTTAGGCCAACAAGAGTTGGGAGATCCTCTCTCAATAAAATAAAATAGAATTTTTGTTGTTGCTGTTGTTAAGACAGGGTTTCTCTGTGTAGCTTTGGAGCCTGTCCTAGAACTCGATATGTAGACCAAGCTGGCCTCGAACTCACAAAGGTCCGCCTGCCTCTGCCTCTCAATTGCTGGAATTAAAGGTGTGAGCCACCACTGCCTGGCTAAAATATGACTTTTTTTTTTAAGATTTATTTATTTATTATGTATAATAACGTGTATGCCTGCAGGCCAGAAGAGGGCACCAGATCTCGTTATTGATGGTTGTGAGCCACCATGTGCTTGCTGGGAATTGAACTCAGGACCTCTGGAAGAACAGCCAGTGCTCTTAACCTCTGAGCCATCTCTCCAGTCCTAAAATAGGACGTTTTAAAAGGGGATTTTTGTGGGGGCTGGAGAGACGGCAAAGCAGGTTTGAGTACTTGCTGCTCTTGCAGAAGACTGGAGTTTGGTACCTCCAACAGAGCTCGCAATCACTCACCTGTCAACCTAGCTCTAGGTAGATGCAACTACTGTGGCCTCCAGGGCACCTCAACTCACATGCACACATTTGAAAATACATATTTTTTTTCTGAGAATTCTAAAAGGTATTTATTCAATATGGAAAAAAAGACATGATTCACCAGTACAAACCGGTATGTAGGCAGGCATGGTAGTGCACGCCTTGAATCCCAGCCATCAGGAGGCAGATTTCTGTGAGTTCCAAGCCAGCCTAGTCTACACAGTGAGTTCCAAGCCAGGACTCTACAGGGAAACTCTGTCTTGAATACACACAAAAACCAGCCGATAGATATAAATGCCTGATCTAACAGAAGGTCTGCTATAGCATACCTCCAAAAAGCAGCAAGCATACTGCTGTTCTTGCGCACACATTCATTAATATGAGCCTTAAGATAATCAGTACCACTTCACAGCTCTAAACAGGGCAGGGGAGTTGTAAATACAGAGGCCACCAAAGACTAAGTTATGCATTTCTTCTATGCCAGACTGGATGGCACTAGAAGGGAGAACATTTGGTAAATATTAAGCAGATTATACAAGCTCACTGTATCCATCATGGGTGTGAACAAGAACAAGACGCAGGGACCACACCAAGAAGAAGCACAACGGTAAATAGTCAGGTTTCACTCATTCTACATACTGAAACATTCTGCAGACTGGCCATTTTCCCAGAGAACCAAGTTACTTTTCAGGTTTCATTCATTCTACATGCTGAAACATTCTGCAGACTGTCTGGCCATTTTCCCAGGGAACCAAGTTACTTTTCAAACGTCCGTACAAACCAGATTTGTATCTTACACTTGAGAATGTAAACACTGACTCCTTTAAATTTTGGGGCTCCCACATCCCAAACTAGAGTTGAAAATAACGGCTAACGTTTTAGAAAAACATAAGCAGGGTGGGAAACTGCAACATTTGGAATCACGTACCATATGAAGTTCCGTTTGAGCTAGTCCTCATGCCAACAGCAAGACGTTTATTTGCAGACAGGGCTGGAGGAACACGGGGCAGCTCATCTTCCACCACAGCCGAGTTTTCCCTTGGGTTTGGGGAAACGACCTCTCGCAGTCTCCTCGCTGGCATTTTAACCCTTCTGCCCCTTTCCAGGCTAAACTCCAAGTTTTTCATATGGTTAGTCACGAAACAGGTCCCGCGCGGTTCTTAAACAGAGGGACTGTCTTCTGGGTTCAGACTTCAGTTTCACCTCTTTGGAAAAGAAGCAAGGGTAGAGGTGGATTTGATAAGGAATACCGAAATTCTAAAAAAAAAAATGATCAGGAAGCAGTGCTTAACTTAAAATAAAAAAAAAAAAAATCAAGACAGAATATCCACAAAGCTGTACATCTCACGTTTGGCGTTTAATCCAGGACCAAACACGACTGGAATGTCTCGGGTTGCCTACTAGTCCCACCGAGTCTGTGACTGCACCAGGGCAATAAATCGGAAAGGAATCATGCCAAGAGCGAAGACGACGCCGGGGGACCGGCACTAACCAAGCACTCCCGAACACCAGGGCTGCCGCCCAACACCCCTAAACAGACGCGGAGGCGGGCGGGGTGCAGGTCCGGGGGAGACCCAGCCGGGCAGGCGACGTGGAAATCCCGTCCGTCAACGGTCGCCCTCAGCGGACGCGAGTGCAGACGCGGCTGCGGAGCCCTCGCCGTCGTCCGCGGAGGCGCGCCAGCACGCCGTCCCCGCCGCTAACACCACACCAGCTTCCGTTGCCCGCGGGTCAACACCCTCGGCCGCCGCAGCCCGCCCTAGAGACTCAGCGCGCAGGCGCGCAAAGCTCCGTTTCCCGCCCCCCCAACCGGAAGTGGAGCGCTCGGGCGCATCCCGGTGCTCTTCCTTTCCTGCCCGGGCGGAAACACATTGCCCCCAACGTTAAAGAGACCTC
>CABHPP010097785.1:0-28127 GCA_902168425.1 Peromyscus attwateri | reverse complement strand
GATCCAGTTATGACTACCTCTATACGACTACTTTCCGCTGTAAAAGGGGAGTTATTTTCATAATATATTGTACATGTATTATTAACGCTTTTTTTTAAAAAGTTTTTTAAAGATTTGTTTTATGTTTATGAGGGCTCGATCTGCATGTACACCTTTAATACCAGAAGAGGGCATCAGATCCCACTGGAGATGGTTATGAGCCACCTTGTGGTTGCTGGGAATTGAACTCAGGACCTCTGGAAGAGCAGCCAGTGCTCTTTAACCGCCTAGCCATCTCTCCAGCCCTTAACACATTTTCTTAGCATTGAAATTCCATTTGTCTGACTCTGGTTGTCTGGTTTTCTCTAGTGTTAGCAGAGACAGAGGACAAACAAACAAAACAACAAAGAAATGGAACTTAGATTTCATCCCTGAAGATTCAGTACACCAAGCGTGAAGCCAGGAATCTCATTATTGCAAATACCCCAGATGATTTTGCTCTGTGGATATTACATGAGACTGAGCTCCTTGAGGATACAGGGAACTTCTTGAACATCTCTGACTCTAGCACCCAGTATAAGGGCTGGTACAAAACAGCCAGTGCTGAGTGAACCAGTGTATAGCTTGTGTGTACATAAGAGAACCAATCAGCTGGGTCGTGATGGCACATGCTTAACCCCAACACTCAAGAGGCAGAGGCAGAGGTAGGCAGATCTCTGAGTTGGAGGCCAGCCTGGTCTACAGAGTGAGTTCCAGGACAGCCAGGGCTACACAGAGAAAGCCTGTCTCGAAAAACAGAAAGAGTGGGGAGGAGAAAGAGTTAAGACACAAAGGGAATTTGGGAATGGAGCACTTTATTAAGTACCTCATAGCTTTTTATGGGATCGGAGTGATTTGATCTGAACTAAGGTCTGTGCTTGGGGAGCAAGCATTCTTATATCCTCTGAGCTATCTATTTAGATCTCTTATATAAAAACCTTTTTGTTTGTTTGTTTTTTGTCTTTCTGGGTAACCCTGGCTGTCCTGAAACTCACCCTGTAGTCCAGACTGGCCTCGAACTCTGGGATCCACCTGCCTCTGCCTCCTGAATACTGGGATTAAAGGTGTGTGCTCACACTGCCCAGCTCAGCCTGATTTATTACATTAAATTAAAAAACCACACCTCTTTTGTGTGTATATGTGTGTGAATGCACACATGTGAAGGCCAGAGAAGACATTGCAGGAGTTGGTTCTCTCTCTTCAGTCTGTGGGTTCCAGAGAGCAAGCTGAGGTCATCCGGCTCTGTGGCAAATGCCTTTATCTGCTGAGCTGTCTTGCAGGTCCTTTAATGGTTACTTTGTGGGGTGAGGTGGAGTAGCAAAAAAAGTGAGTAGTTCTGAAAAACAAGCTATCTAGAGCAGGAAGAAGAAACATCTCCAGACCCTAGAGAAAGAGCTGCAAAGAATCAGTGGTGAGGACTCAGCCCAGGAAAACAATTCCACAAGCTCTGTGCAGGAATGTTCTCGTTTCTCTGTTACTGTATTTGGAACAAAGAAAAACAAAGCAACCTAAATGTTAGACATCCCTATCTTTTCTGCCTCTAGGCCTTTTTACATATTTTGCCCTCTTCCTAAACTGCTCTCTTACCTTTCTTTTAGCTGTTGGCTTACCTGGTATTATTTGTTTATGTTTTTAGACAGGATTTTACTATGTAGCCCTGGATGTCCTGGAACTCTAGCTATAGACCAGGCTGGCCTCAAACTCACAGAGTCCACCTGCCTCTGCTGGGATTAAAGGTCATCTCAATCTCTAAAGGTTCCCTCAGCATGCTTTCTACAGTGAAACTCCAGCAACTGAGATGTGTTGTTAGGGGTTTTTGGTCTTTTGGGGGACCCAACACCCAGCTGTCAAATAAATTCACTCACGGAGGCTTATTATTACTTATGAATGCCCGGCCTTAGCTTGGCTTAGTTTCTAGCCAGCTTTCCTTAACTTAAATTATCACGTCTACCTTTTGCCTCTGGGCTTTTCCCGTTCTCTTCTGTAAGTCTTACTCTTACTCCATGGCTTGCTGGTTGTGGAGCTGGGTGCCTGGCCCCTGATGTCCTCCCCTTCTCTGGCTCCTCCTTGAGCTCCTCGCTCCAGTTTTCTCCTCTATATGTTCTCTCTGCCTGCCAGCCCCTCCTGTCCTTTCTCCTGCCTTGCTATTGGCCATTCAGTTCTTTATGAGTCCATCAGGTGTTTTAGACAGGCACAGTACACAGCCTCACAGAGTTAAACAAATGCAAAATAAACAAAAGTAACACACCTTAAAATAACACTCCCCAACAGAGATGGGTAAAAGTGCAAGGCTGTGCAAGCCTGAACACCGTGTTAGCTCCCAGGAGCCTCTGGTAGAAGAAGGGAACTGACTCCCCAAAGTTGCCTTCTGACCTCTGCACATACGCCAAGGCACATGCACACCTGCACATGCATGAACACACACACACACACACACACACACACACACACACACAAGCTCTAATAATATAATTTTCGAAAATTGAGATTTGCTCTGTTTCCCTATCATGATTCCGTTTCTTTTATAGTAATTCTACTTTTATTTGCTGATTTACTATTTTCATACTTTTCCCCTATGAAATTTAAGGTTCATGAAGTTATGAGAGTGAGTTGTTCTGAGTGTTTCTCTTATAGTCTGACAAGTGTCTAATAAGCATCCATTGAATTGAATAAGTCAAATCATCCTCGGGGTTAAAAAAAGTTATAAAAACCCATCAGCAGGGGCTAGGAGTGTGGCACAGTATAGTGTGTTTGCCTAGCATTCGTGAAGCCCTGGGTCTGATAGAAGTAGGTGTGGTGGACAAGCCAGTAACCCCAGCATTTTTGAGGCGGAGACAAGAATATCAGAAGTTCAAAGTCATTCTCAGCTACTCATTCTCAGCTACATAAAGAGTTTCTAAGCCAGCCTGGACAGCATGAGACCCTGTCTCAAAAACCAAAAATTAAAACAGAAGATCTATCAGCAAACTACTTTAGGAAGTGGATGTAGGTTTTAGATGATCAAAATATACCAATAAAGGGGTCAATGAAGTAGGAGATCAATACCAAACAGTAATTGTTGACCTTTGTAAAGGGGGAACCATTCATGTCCTCACTAATTTATCCATTTATCAGGCAGTTGTTTGTTTTACTATCAGATAATAACGCAGTATTAACAACCTGTTGGAAATTCACTGAAAATGTAATGAAGTGATACCAATGGGAACTACCTGGGCCAAAGCAGAATGTGAAGTTCCTGATGTGGAAAAGCAGGTGACATTGTCCCCTAGAGATTGTCTAGGCACACAGTGGTTACCTCAGCCTTTGGGCATCTTGCAAAGTGCAAGGAACATTTGGGACATCAAATAAAATTAAACTGGACATAGAGTCACAGTAGCCAGACTAGGGAGGAGGAAGGAGAGGAGAGAGAAAGAGAGAAATGAATGAGTTAGAGGAAAACCGACACCAGTCCCCTCAGGTAAACTGCATGTCTTCCTTGACATCCTAAATTGAATCGCGGGGAATTTGTATTCTGTGCAGGTCCAATAGTGACCCTGCACTCACCCAACCTTGCTTCTTTCTTTTTCTTTTTCCTTTTTTCTTTTTCTTCTTCTTTTTCCTTTCTTTTCTTTTCTTTCTTTCTTTCTTTCTTTCTTTCTTTCTTTCTTTCTTTCTTTCTTTTCTTTTTTTTTTTTTTTGGCTTTTCAAGACAGGGTTTCTCTGTGTAGCCCTGGCTGGCCTCAAACTCACAGAGATCCGCTTGCCTCTGCCTCCCAAGTGCTGGGGTTAAAGACATGCACCACCATTGACTGGCCAAGTCTAACTTTGAATATTTATTAGCCGCTTATAAAGTCTGTTGCTATCAGGGGTCTTGCTTCACTTGCCCAGTCTTTTCTGCAATGGTGACTGTGCAAGGCTAAGAACAAGTAGCTCAGTGGCAGTGTGGCTTAGCAGGAGGGCACTCCATTCAACCTTAGCACCACAAAGACGAAGTAAGGCATATTCATAGAAGAGCAACTGGAGTCAGCTTGTTGGAAACATCTGAGCACTTTTTATTGAGTTCTGTGGGGATTTTTTTCCCTCTGGGGCTGGAGAGAGATGGCTCAGCGGTTAAGAGTACTGGTCCAGAGGGACTGGGTTCAATTCCTGGCACCCACATGACAACTCACAACTATCTGTAAATTCAGTTCCAGGGGATCGGACATTCTCACACAGACATACATGCAGACAAAACACCAGACCATGTAAAATAGAAATGAATAAATCTTTAAAAAGATTGTTTTTCAAATGTGCATGTGTGTGTGTCTGTGTGTGCTGGTGTGTGAGCACAGCTTTGTGCCATAGCATGGGTGTGGCGGTCAGAGGACAACCTAGGGTATCAGTTCATTCTCTGTGCTCTGTGGCGGGGGTCTCTTGCTCACCACTACATAAGCCAGGCTAGCTGGCCTGCAAGCTTCTGGGGAGTCTCCTGTCGCCCCCCCCCCCCCCCCCCCCTCTCTGCCTCTCATTTTTCTGTAGATGCTTTTGGATTACCAGTTGTGCTGCCACATCTGGCTTTATGTAAATTCTTGTTATCCAAACTATGGTCTTATGCTTGTGTGACAAGTTTGCTGTCCACTGAGCCGTCTCCCCAGCCTAGGAAATCACCTTGTGCTTAAAAAAATTTGAGATCAGATCTCAGTATACAGCCCTAGCTGTCCTGGATCTCACTCTGCAGACCAGGCTGCCCTCGAACTCACAGAGATCCAGCTGCCTCTGCCTCCCGAGTGCTGGGATTAAAGGTGTGCGCCACCACTGCCCGGCTAATAAAGTTTTTTTTTTTTTTTGTTTTTCGAGACAGGGTTTCTCTGTGTAGCTTTGCGCCTTTCCTGGAGCTCACTTGGTAGCCCAGGCTGGCCTTGAACTCACAGAGATCCGCCTGCCTCTGCCTCCCGAGTGCTGGGATTAAAGGCGTGCGCCACCACTGCCCGGCTGCTAATAAAGTTCTTAAACTTCTTATCTGTCACATATCAACTGGGATTCTTGGGATTTGGAGTTTGTTTTGCTTTGCTTTATGTTTTGTTTTACATTTACTTATTTATTGACAATTTTCAGGAGTTAGTTCTCTCCTTTTATGTGGGTCCCAGGAATTGAACTCAGGATGTCAGGCTTGACAGCAAGTGCCTTTACCTGTGAGCCATCTTGTTGTTCTCTCCTGGGGTTCTTGGTATTTTGGGGGGGGTTGGTATTTTTATGTTTGTTTCTATTAGGGTTCCTTTTTTTTTTTTCTTTTCTTTTTAATGTATACAATGTTCTGCCTGTAGGTATGCCTGCATGCCAGAAGAGGGCACCAGATCTCATTACCGATTGTTGTGAGCCACCATGTGGTTGCTGAGACTTGAACTCAGGACCTCTGGAAGAGCAACCAGTGCTCTTAACCTCTGAGCTATTTCTCCAGCCCCTCTACTAGGGTTCTTATATGCAATGTGGAAGGTAGAATTTACCTCCTTGTGTATTTGTAAATTATTTTATTTGTGCACATGTGTGCAGAAATGAAAGTGTGTGCATATTGTGGTGCTTGTTTAGAGGTCGGAACACAACTTTTCCAGAGCCCATTCTCCCATTCTTGCTGAGACAGAGTCTCTCATGTTTCTGCTGCGGTGCTGTGTTTTGTAGGCTGCTGGCTGGGAGCTTGTCAGTGATTCCCCTGTCTCCGCCTCCTATCTTTCTGCTGGAGTGCTGGGATTACATACCCTAGCTGCTGCATCCAGCGTTTTGTGGGTTCCAAGGATTGAATTTAAGTCATCATGCTAAGTGGCATGCACTTTCATCCACCGAGCCAGCTCACCAGCCCGTTTGTTTTATGGGTTAGACAAAGTCTTAGTATGTAGTCCAAGCTGACCTTAAACTCATGATCCTCCTGCCTCAGCTTCCTGAGTGCTGGGATTACAGGCTTACATCACTATGCCTGATTTGGGAGATTGAATCATTAAAATCCCAGACCATACAGTGCTCCGGCTGTGCCTATCTACAGCACTCTCTGTCTCTATCCTCATGGTTGGTTCTGGGATCCCTGTTGGAGAGCCTGTCTGTGAGTCTATAAACTGACTCACCAGGTGCCCTGATTCCAAGAGTCTGACTGGTACCATTCTCACCTCCCCAAGAAAGTTCACAGACTGGGTTGCCAGGGCTACCAGTGGTGACACGTACCCTGACCTATACAGTGGGCACACCTCAACTCGATGTCCTCCTCCTCACTTCCCTATCTTCTTCTCTCCCATGCCACCTAGCCATCACAGACATGGCAGCTGCCGGCTCCTGCTATGGATCCTTCTCCTTTCCTCTGAGACCTAGGAGAAGGGACTCCCCCACTCTGTATAGTGCACCTGAGCTCTCCTTAGAGCCCCAGCTATCGGTCCATGGCGTTGATAACTCCTCTGTTGTCTTACTCCCAAAGGACAATTCACCTCAGTGTTCTCCTTGGAAGGAGGATGGTAGGAATGGAAGGTAGGAATGGAATATCCAGCAAGGGTTTGAGGTTTCTGAGCTCAAGAATGGCAAGAAGCTGAGTACGGTGGCCTTGCCATTAATCCCAGCAGTAAGGGCAGCATGATAACCTGCTCAAGACCAGCCAGGACTCTGAGGCCAGCCTGGGATACACAATAACCTTTCTCAAAAGACAAACGCTGGAAAGTTTCCAGGTCCCTAACTGTTACCTCTGAGGTAAGAGCCTCGAGTTGGGGGTCGGAGGGCAGGATTTTCTGTCTTTCTTTAAGACATTGTGTCAACTATATAGGCTCGCCTGCAGCTTGGGATCCTCTTATCTCACACCACTATGCCAGGACAACTTGATTTTTTTGTTTCTTTTTTTTTAAATGTGTGTGTGTGTGTGTGTGTGTGTGAGAGAGAGAGAGAGAGAGAGAGAGAGAGAGAGAGAGAGAGACAGAGAGAGAGACAGAGAGACAGAGACAGAGAGACAGAGACAGAGTCAGAGAATCT
Organism: Peromyscus attwateri; assembly: GCA_902168425.1. Lineage (NCBI taxonomy): Eukaryota > Metazoa > Chordata > Mammalia > Rodentia > Cricetidae > Peromyscus > Peromyscus attwateri. The sequence goes on along the minus strand of CABHPP010097785.1, from coordinate 21,152 downwards.
ATGTATATGTACTACCTTCATGCAGTGCCATTGGAAGCCAGAAGAGGGCACCAGATCTCTTTGAGAAGTAGTTAGGAGGTTGGAGCTGGGCGGCGGTGGCTCACGCCTTTAATCCCAACACTTGGGAGGCAGAGACAGGTGTATCTTGGTGAGTTCAAGGCCAGCCTCGTCTATAAAGCGAGCTCCAGGACAGCCAGAGCTGTTATACAAAGAAACCCTGTCTCAAAAAAAAAAAAAAAATCCCAAGTACCTAAAAACACCTGATCCAGATGTTACAGGCATGCACCTCCATACCACACACCACACTTCTTTCCTTTTTTCTTCCTTCCATCCTTCCTTCCTTTATTATTTTGTTTTTGTTTTTGAGACAGGTTTTCTCTGTGTAGCCCTGACTGTCATGGTACTTGATCTGTAGACCAGGCTGGCCTTGAACTCAGAGATCCACCTGCCTCTGCCTCCTGAGTGCTGGGATTAAAGGCATCTATCACCATGTTCAGCCATACTTCATTTTTAAAAATACTTATTTTATTTATAATTTAGTGTGTGTGTGTGTGTGTGTGTGTGTGTGTGTGTGTGTGTGTGTGTGGTGTGTCCATGTTTAAATGAACATGCCTGAGGAGTCAAGAAAAGGGTGTCAGATCCTCTGGAGCTGGAGTTATAGGTACTTGTGAGCCACTCATGTGGTTGCTGAGAACTGAACTCAGGTCCTTTGGGAGAACAGTACCTATTCCTTTTTGTTGTTGTTCGTTTTGTTTTTTTCAAGACAGGGTTTCTCTGTGTAGTTTTGGTGCCTGTCCTGGATCTCGCTCTGTAGACCAGGCTGGTCGAACTCACAGAGATCTACCTGGCTCTGCCTCCCAAGTGCTGGGATTAAAGGCGTGCGCCACCACTGCCTGGCAGTACCTATTCTTAACCACTGAGCCATTTCTCCAGCCCCCCAAAGATTTTATCATCATCATCATCATCATCATTGTCATATAATATTACTAAACTGAGGTACAGTGAGATTAAATAATTTGAGGGCTGGAGAGATGGCTCAGAGGTTAAGAGCACTGGCTGTTCTTCCAGAGGACCTGGTTCAATTCCCAGCAACCACATGGTGGCTCACAACCATCTAGAATGAGGTCTGGTGCCCTCTTCTGGTGTGCAGGCATATATGCAGGCGGAACACTACATACATAATAAATAAATAAATCCTAAACAAAAAGGGCTAAAAAAAAATAGTTTAATTGAGATCACACAGTTGGTGAATCGAGGCTCTGGGGTTTATTTGAAGGTTGGTAGTTTCATATTTGTAACCCTACGCTTGATTCTCCAATGCACTACCAATAAAACTGAACTCACTGCTCATGGCTTACAAAGCCACACTGATATAGTTCTGACATGTCTGACTTGATCTCCCATGTGACTCACAGTCGTCTCTAACACCCCTCCACCCCCCCCCCCCCCCGCCGCCCTGGCTCCCTCTGCTTTAGCAACACCAGCTTTCCTTGGTTTCTCATTTGTGCTCAGCACATTCGTACCTTGGGGCCTTGGCATTTGCTGCGCCCTCCGTTTGGAATGGTCATCCTCCCAGACCTCAGTAGGCCTCCTTGCACCTCAGTCTCTGCTGAAACACCACCCTTCATCGAGACACTCCTTCCTCGAACAGATACTCTATCAAGTGTTTTGTCTCCTACACAGCACTTGGAATTCCCTCGAACTGTGCTCAAATTCTTTCATCAGAATTTGAACAAAGACTTTGATGTCTTGTTCATTGCTATATAGCCAGTGCTCATAATTAAGCACATAAATGCATGAATACTCAAGGCCAGTCAACTGGCAAGTGGCCGAGCCGGGACACAAACTGTGCTGTTCCATCCCTGAGTCCATCTCTCAGCTACTGTGCTGTGCTGGTCTGACTTGAGCTCTTAGGAGGCTGAGGAACATAAGGAATATGAAATGCCTTTGAAACTTCCTAAGTGCTTGAATTAAACAAGGGGTTATTATTCTGCAGTTCACCCTTTGCTTGTCTAGTAAGACTTGGGCTTACTGGCTTTATAAGGATGTTTTGTGAGGTGCCAATGAGATAATGGATGGGGAAATATTTAAGAAGTTAAAGACTTTACATAGTGGAAGGGCCTGCAAAGATTATTTCCATGCCAGTGGCTTCCCAAGGCTCCCATCCTCTACCTCGGGTTTGACATTAATATTGCTGACAGGAATGGGGGAGGGAAGGAGCCACAGGGGACCCAGAGACTCTGTGTCCCAGTAATTAAACATGTCGGGACTGAAGCGTAGCCAGCAGCAGCATCTGGTTGCAATTACCAGAGGGGACCAAAGTGATTAGTCACCTTTATAGTAAGAGCCAGGCAGGAACTCTGGGCTCCTCCCTGGAGAGGGCCTTCCATCCAGATTCAGAGTTTTTTTCCTTGCTCCTACCCAACTCCTGGGAGTCTCCTGGTCCTCAGACAATAGGCCCTGTCTGAGACTCTTCCAGGTCCTCCAAGTTCCAGACCATTGGGTGAGTCCTTGGCTGAAAGTTAAATTCCCTAATGTCCATGCCACACCACCTTATCATTTATGGTCATATTCTAGAGCAAGATTCTTGGTATAACATGTTGAAAAGGACCATTGAGGTGGCTCAGTAGATAAAGATGCTTCTGCCAACCTGAGTTTGATCCTGGAGACCCATGTAGAAGAAGAGAACCAGCCCCCCCCCCCCCCCCGTTGTCCGTGTGCCACTGTATGCAAATAGAAATAAAATTTAAGCTAGACCTTGATCCCAGTACCCAGAAGGCAGAGGCAGGTGGATCTTTGTGAGTTGGAGGCTAGCCTGATCTACATAGTGAGTTCCAGGACAAGCCAGAGCTACATAGTTGAGATCTGCTCTAAAAAGAAAGAAAGAAAGAAAGAAAGAAAGAAAGAAAGAAAGAAAGAAAGAAAGAAAGAAAGAAAGAAAGAAAGAGAGAAAGAGAGAAAGAAAGAAAAGAAAAGAGAGAAATAAAAATTTTAAATGTAATTTTATTGGGAAAAGGATGGTTGTGGTAGTACACACCTGCAATCCCAGCATGCAGGGAGTAGAGGAAGGAGAATCAAGAGTTCAATTTTGCCAGGTGGTGGTCAAGTCACACACCTTTAATCCCAGCACTCCGGAGGTAGAGGCAGTCTGATCTCTGAGTTCGAAGCCAGCCTGGTCTACAAAATGAGTTCCAAGACATCCAGGGCTACAGAGAAACCATGTCTTGAAAAAATAAAACAAAAACAATAAACAAACAGAAAAGCAGGAACTAGACTTTAAAAGTAACCTGGGGTAGTGAGACAGCTTGAGGGGTGAAGGTGCTTGCCACAGAAGTCCAATCCTGAACCCAAGTAAAGGCCAAAGAAGAAAACGGACTCCACAAAGGTGTTCACTGACTCCCCTTGTGCGTGGTGGGGCTCACTCGCCCATGCATGTACATACATAATAACAATAAATAAGTTTTTAAGTTGGGCTGGAGAGATGGCTCAGCAGCTAAGAGTACTTCCAGCTTTTGGAGAGTACTGAGTTCAGTCCTCAGCACTCACAGCAGTCTCACAAGTGCCTACAACTGGAGCTCCAGGGGATGCATTGACCTCTGCTGGCCCCCAAGGGCACCAAACACACATGTTCACACACACATACACCGACACACACAATACAAAGAAATCATTTTAAAGAGTAACTTACACTGTTAATTTATCTGTAAAGCAAAGGAAGGAGGCTAAAATGTTGTTCAGAGTGGGGCATGGTCGTGAAGTAAGGTTTAACAGTAATGGAAGACAAAGGCCAGTGTCTGATGAAGAAAATGTCCTCAGAAGGGGTAGCTGTTATTAACATTTGTCAGGGTTTTAAAAAAGTACACAGTATTTTGCATGTAGGTGTGCATGTGCTCAGAGAGGTGGCGAACTCGACTGCTTCTGAGAGTTGGTTCTGTTTTCTCCTGCTCTTTTGTGGGATCTGGGGATCAAACTCAGGTTGTCGGACCTGGTGGCAGGCACCTTTAACCCACCGACCCATCTCTCCAGCCATCTTCTCAGGTTTTTAATAATCCATTCCACTGAATACCCACAGAGCTTTTTGTGGGACAGTACTGTCATCACACCTAATCAGAGCTGCAGAGTGGTGGGAAGGCTTTCCGAGGTCACATAATGTATAACTGGCAGAACCACCATGATTCAGATCCAGGTCTGTCTACAGAACCCTCAGTCTTTATCCCACCACGTATTGGATGTCTGTATCAGCTCCTTCATAGCTTTGTTTATTCAGTTGACAGAGCTTGGAAAATACTTAGTCAGTAGCAAGACAGCAGCTCTCCCTTTTAGGGACTCGAAGTCCACTAGAAAAGGTAAGATATGTTAAGAATGATGGCTTTTCAGACTTAGCAAGACAAACAGCACAGGCCTTCTCTTACATTAGCATCTAGATTTATATATATGGCCTGAAAGTAGAAGAGGGACCAGTGACTAGGAGGATGAAGGGACCGATGGGGAGACGTGGGAACAGGAAGCTAATAGGGGTCGGGGAGGGACATGAACATCACATCACTCCCTTTCATATGCAGAAATTGTATATTTAAGTGTATAGAGATATAACAGGAAAGTGGAAAGGGTACTTGGGTGGAAGAAGGAGTCTGGGTTGTGGGAGGTGATAGGAGATTGAATATGACCACAGTGTAATAATATGCATGCATGAAAATACCATAATGAAACCCATTATTTATTCTAATTTTTAAAAAGAAATGATAAAAAGGAAAATGCTGGTGTTTCTTTAAAAGGGCCAGTGTGAGAGTCATTCATTCGACACACACTGAGAATCTGCTGTGTGCTGGGCTCTGTGCCAAGCCCTGGGAATAATTGAAAGACAAATATGGTACAGTGTAGTTATAATCTAATGGGATAGACAGATATGTACATAAATTATGATAGGCATAAGGAATTCAGTCAAACTAAAACTATGAAAAAAGTGCACAGACTGGAAAACCTGACCCGTGTTGGCGATGGGGGCAGAGGCTGAGGTTGAGTGGATTTGAACTCAGAGCAGAAAGAAGCCCAGCAGGGGAGGGGTGGCTGTCTGGAAGCTTGGTGCTTTTCCTGGGGAGTAAGGGTTGGCTTTGTGTAGCAGTCGGCACATGGGTCAGCTCTCATTCAGGGCAGGATTGGGACTGAGAGATCCTGAAGGCCAAGAAGTCAGTTCTAAAGGAATTAATTGTAGCAGGTAAAAGGGTGAGGAGGACAGGGACAGAGTCTGTAGGAGGAAGATGCCAGAGAGGACCGTAAAAGAAGACAAGCCAGAAGCAAAGACAAGAGGGATGGACCTGGATGACCTGAGAGGCTGTAAGGAGTCAAGCCATCCTCCAAACTCCCTGAAGAAAGCAGGCGGTGCCTTGGTCCTTTGAGGTGGGCCCCTCGGAGCTATCAGTGAAGCTTGGAGTGGCTGAGTCAGTGAACCAGGAGCAACATTATGAAAAAAGAGTGCTTTCTGCTCTTGGGAAGGACAGAATTCTGCTCGCAGCACCCACGTCAGGGTGGCTCACATCTGCCAGTCACTGCAGCTCCAGAGGACCTAATACCCTTTTCTGGTCTCCTCCAGCACTCTCTTTCTACACATACACATAAACAAATCAAATATTAATAAAAGAAAGAAAGAAAAAGAAAAAAGACTTGCAGCCACTTAGCTGTCCAGAGTGAGGACTTTGTTTGGTGTTGTCTTGGTGAGGGCTTTGTGCGTGCTAACCATGCACTGGACTAGTGAGTTACATGCCTGTCTCCAGCAGCGAGTTTCTAGAAACCAGCTTTAGCGTATGAATGGATCTGTTAGGTCAGCTCCAAGAGTGGAGATTAATAAGGAAGGCTAGAGTAGGTGGTACAGTTCTGTAATCCCCCTCTGTAACCACAGAAGTGGAGGTAGGAGGCTCAGGCCTTCGAGGACAGCCTCAGCTAACATTGCAAGTCCAACGCCAGCTTTTGCTACAGGAGACTCTCTCGCAAGAAAAGGAAAGGAAGAGAATTTGGACTAGGGGTGAAGCTCTGCGGCAGATAGTTGGCCTACTATGCTCGAGGGAGGCCTGGGGTTTCATCCCCATCATCACCACATGAAGCTATTCCACGTGAAGCTCCTCCCCCTTCTCCATGACCCCGAGTAAGTTGCCTATGGCTCTCTAACGCAGTTCTCCACAGGGAGAATGTTTAAGTACTTTAGCAAGGCACTTTACGGAAACCCCTGAAGCTAGGTGGTGGCCCATGCCTGTAATCTCAGGGTCTGGTAGGTGTAGGATCAGGAGTTCAAGGCCAGCCTTGGGTACATGGTGAGTTTGAGGCCAGCTTGGGTTACATGAGACCTTCTCTAAAAAAGAAGAACAGGAAGGAGAGGGGCACTCGAGCTGAGCAGAAATTCAGTTTTCTTCACCAGCTAATAGAAAAGCAGCCCATGAGAACTTGCTCTCCCAACCTCCTGCAGGGGTCGCTGCTGCCTTAGGCTGGGGCTGCTGCCTCCGGCCTCAGCCAATTTCTTCTAAGAAAACTGGCGGTCTTTGCCTGGATAGTGGCTAACTACAACACCCTGGACCTGTTTTCAACCAAGGGGCTACAGGATGGCAGTGCTTAACCAATGGCATTTGGTGGGGGTGGTATAGTGGGCACTGTTCTTTTTTTTTTTTTTTTTCTGTTTCTAGGTCATAAGTTTATTAAAATAAAAGAAACTATGGGTAAATGCTGCCATCTGTGCTGCCCCCCAACAATACACACACACACACACACACACACACACACACACACACACACATACGGACACACGGACACACACACACACCAGGTCCCAGACTAGACAGAGGGATTGAAACTGCTTTACAGACAATCCTAGGAGTTCACTGAAAACTTAGCTCGTATGCTTAGTGCCTGCAGATTCTCTGCAACACACCCCTCCGCATCTCTGTTCAGGGTGGTGGGGTGGGCTGCTGCAGGAGGTGGAGGTGAAGACCCCTGAGTCTGCTCTGGGATGGGGAGGCCCCCTAAGCCTGAGTCCCGCTGTGGGGCTCTGAGCCAAGAGCCCCCGTGAGCCGTGGCCTCCAAAGGGCAGCGGTGATTTTTTTCACATAAATATATCGCACTTAAATGAATTTAGACAGCATGACATCAGAGAGTAATTAAATTGGTTTGGGTTGGAATTCCGTTTCCAATTCCTGAGTTCAGGTTTGTAAAAGATTTTTCTGAGCACCTGCAGGTTTGTGTGTGTGTGTGTGTGTGTGTGTGTGTGCGCAAGTATTTTCACTGGAAAGGATTCAAAATTAGAGGGAAAAAAAACTGGAGTGCACAGGCAGCATTACGCCATTCTTCCTTCTTGGAAAAATCCCTCAGCCTTATACAAGCCTCCTTCAAGCCCTCAGTCAGTTGTGCGGGAGAAAGGGGGCGGTCGGCTTTCTCCTTTCAAGAACGAGTTATTTTCAGCTGCTGACTGGAGACGGTGCACGTCTGGACACGGGAGCGTTTCCACTATGGGACTGGATACAGACACACGCCCGGCGGACTTCAAGACGCTCAGACTGAGGAGAAAGCCCTGCCTGCTGCTGCTACTGCTGCCGCCCCCGCTGCTCCTGAAGACCCACTCCTTTCATGGTTTTTCCTGCCAAGCCAGAGACACCTTCGCTGCCGCTGCCTTTCTCCGTGGTGTCAGTCAGCGGCTGGCCAGAGGATGAGACTCCCCAAACTCCTCACTTTTTTGCTTTGGCACCTGGCTTGGTTGGACCTGGAACTCATCTGCACTGTGCTGGGTACCCCCGACTTAGGTCAGAGACCCCCAGGGGCCAGGCCAGGGTTGGCCAAAGCAGAGGCCAAAGAGAGGCCACCCCTGGCCCGGAACATCTTTAGGCCAGGGGGTCACAGCTATGGTGGGGGGGCCACCAATGTCAGGGCAAAGGGAAGCTCTGGGCAGACACAGCCCAAGAAGGATGAACCCAGAAAGATGCCCCCCAGATCTGGTGGGCCTGAAACCAAGCCAGGACCCCCTCCCCATACTAGGCAGGCTGCAGCACGGACTGTAACCCCAAAAGGACAGCTTCCTGGGGGCAAAGCATCCTCAAAAGCAGGATCTGCCCCCAGTTCCTTCCTGCTGAAGAAGACCAGGGAGCCTGGGACCCCTCGAGAGCCCAAGGAGCCGTTCCGCCCACCCCCCATCACACCCCATGAATACATGCTCTCGCTGTACAGGACGCTGTCCGATGCTGACAGAAAGGGACGCAACAGCAGCGTGAAGTTGGAGGCTGGCCTGGCCAACACCATCACCAGCTTTATTGACAAAGGGCAAGGTGAGGGGGTGGGGTGGCAGGGAGGGGCATTTGCACAGACCCAGGAGTTCCAAAGTCCTGGAGTGTGCAGGTGGGGGGACAGTGTGTGTATCCAGCCTAGGGTGGGAGTCTGGAACTTATCTCATACATACCAAGTCCAGTACTAGGGGCACCTAGGGATCGATCACCAAGCCCAACTTCTGCAAGGTGCAGAATGGGCACCAAAGGAGCTAAGATGTGCCAGCTGGATACTAGAATCCAAGATCCACTCTTGATGACTGGGTCATACCTTTGCGTGGGTTTGCAACGCTAAAGTTTCTACGCCCTAGGTTTCCCTCAGATAGCAGAGAGAAAGTAACCTTAGGTCCCTGTGGGTCTTCCACTTTACCCTCAGAGACGGGGCAAAGGGGTAGGATCTGTGAAGACCGAAAGCGTGTCATCTTGGAGTCACAGCGGACCCAGGGTCTAACTCACACTGTAACCCTAGAAAGCTCCTTTCCCCTGGGGTATGTTTTCCTGTATGTATGCTACACGGGCATTGGACTGGGTGATGTCCAAGAGCTTCAAATGTGAACGCCTCTCGTCCTATCCTAATGCATGCCATTTCCATCAGTAACTGGGAGAATACTTGCTTGCTTCTCGGGAGGTCTGCCCACCTAGTGTTACTGGCTCAACATGCTGTGTGTTCTCAGCAAATCCCTTCCTTTCTCCGAGCCTCAGGTTCGCCACAGTGCGGAGCTAGCTGGGCCGCTGGCAGCTGGTGAGGTGTCTTGAAGTTCACAGGCTCTGGTTCTGAGTCTTGGGACTTGGGCTGGCAGGGTGGGGGAGGGGCCAGAGAGTGGGAGAGGCTCCTCATTAGAGCTGGTCTGTAGGGGAATGACAGGGGTGGGGGAGGTACAGAGGCAGCAGGTCTGGCAGAGGTGGGGGAGGTGGCCTGGCTGCCTGCCCAGCCAGGGAAAGCTGTGACCCCTCTAGGGCTCATAAAATAAGTCCTTGTGTCCCCCCAGCACGAAGGGAGCTTGGGGAGGGGGAGATGGAGAGTTTAAAGGCCTAATTAGTTACCTTCTAGAGCAATATTTGAATATTCCCTAATGGCATGTTGGCATTTAGGAAGGAGGGCATGCTGATTCAGAGATACCACTGAGTTTCACACACACACACACACACACACACACACACACACACACAGAGAGAGAGAGAGAGAGAGAGAGAGAGAGAGAGAGAGAGAACCTTATATTTTATACATATGGTTAATGAATCACATACATGCACACACACACACACACACACACACACGCATCATTTTTCAAGTATTCATAGAAGCCCAACTGTACTTACATATGCCCATAGCATATATATTACCTTATACCCAATCATGAACCCAATTGCACACACACACACACACACACACACACACACACACAAACTGGAACACTCATGTACACAAAATTGTTAGACTGGGAACTAGGGAAGTTGAGCTACAGATTGGCTTTGTTATTAATTTGCTGTATTACCTAAATCATTACTGCCCAACTCTGTTCCTTGCCCGAAACAAGAACGCTGAGATCCTTACGGCGGAAGAAGCTCAGAAAGGAGTATTACAGTTCTAGGTTACGGTTCTATCTCTATTTTCCCCTAGCTAGATGACATGGAATGAATCCCCGAATTTACTCTGGGCTTCAGTTTCCTCCTCTGGAAAAGTGGGGAATTTAAGCGCACACACCACCTGTCTTACATATGGGAGACAATCATGCCGGACCACGGATGGGGTGGACACTGGTAGAAGGCAGTTATAAGGCTGATTGATGTACATATCCTCAACACGAGCTGCGGGGGCGCTCAGACCCTACGAAGTGACACACCTACCTTCATTTGGAAAAGGGATCTTGGTGGTTTGGGTGTTGGCTTCCTCCACAGTAGGGAAAAGGTTAGAGAAATCTCTTTTGAGTGGGAGAGAGCTAGGTCCTCCCTGGAGGCCCAGAGGTGGCAGGCTGCAGTGGTGAGGTGACAGGAATTGACGTCTGGCTATTTTCTCCAGATGACCGAGGCCCTGTGGTCAGGAAGCAGAGGTACGTGTTTGACATCAGTGCTCTGGAGAAGGATGGGCTGTTGGGGGCTGAACTGCGGATCTTGCGGAAGAAGCCCTTGGACATGGCCAAGCCAGCCGTCCCCAGTAGCGGGCGGGTTGCCCAGCTGAAGCTGTCCAGCTGCCCCAGCGGTCGGCAGCCGGCAGCCTTGCTGGATGTGCGCTCCGTGCCAGGCCTGGATGGGTCTGGCTGGGAGGTGTTCGACATCTGGAAACTCTTCCGAAATTTTAAGAACTCAGCGCAGCTGTGCCTGGAGCTGGAGGCCTGGGAACGGGGCCGGGCTGTGGATCTCCGCGGCCTGGGCTTTGAACGCGCTGCCCGGCAGGTCCACGAGAAGGCCCTGTTCCTAGTGTTTGGTCGTACTAAGAAACGGGACCTGTTCTTTAACGAGATCAAGGCCCGCTCTGGCCAGGATGACAAGACTGTGTATGAATACCTGTTCAGCCAGCGGCGGAAACGGCGGGCCCCACTGGCCAATCGCCAGGGCAAGCGACCCAGCAAGAACCTCAAGGCTCGCTGCAGTCGCAAGGCTTTGCATGTCAACTTCAAGGACATGGGCTGGGACGACTGGATCATTGCACCTCTTGAGTATGAAGCCTTCCACTGCGAAGGACTATGCGAGTTCCCCTTGCGCTCCCACTTGGAGCCCACAAACCATGCAGTCATCCAGACCCTGATGAATTCTATGGACCCTGAATCCACACCACCCACCTGTTGTGTGCCCACACGGCTGAGTCCCATTAGCATCCTCTTCATTGACTCTGCCAACAACGTGGTGTACAAACAGTACGAGGACATGGTCGTGGAGTCTTGTGGCTGCAGGTAGCAGCACTGGCCCTCTGTCTTCCAGGCTGGCACATGCAGAGAGAAACCCCTCCACACGCTCCTGGAATCACAGAGGGGTTGGGAGGTGGCGGCCGGAAGTATTCCGACAGCCTGCAGGAAAGGAGAATTCAGCAGGCATACTCTCTGGGTGTGATCTGGAATAATGAGTCCCCCATCTGAAGATCCCTGCCCTTCTGCTCCTCTGAAAGGCAGTGACAGGCCCAAAGAACAGACTCTTGAGTGGGACTGAGACCCAGGAGAGGAGTTCCTGAATGAGACTCAGTCCACCACCTCTCCTGCCCGGGGCTTCCTCATTTTCAGACTCTCCGCAGGAGCTGGTGCTATCCTAAGCACTTCATGGGACAGCCACAGTGCCATCCCCTCTTTGAGTCACCTTTGTGCCTGGTGACTTTCCACCCCTAGGGCAGATGAGATGCTCATTGCCTGGGCTGGTTGAGAAGGGGAAAGGACTTGGGTAGGGGTGAAGAGTATGAGCCCATTAGACTGTTAGACTAAAATGTACATTGATGAGATAAAAAGCTGAATCTTCATGCCTAAAGTTGTGGCAGATTTCTTGTTTACTCCAGGGGACCTAGACCCCTTAAAGAATTGCTGACCCTGAGAGAGGTTGCCTCAGGTATAAACTGTTTCTCAGGCTTAGACCCCACCCCCACTCCTGGGAACTGAAGCAGAAAGGCAGTCAGGGCCAGTGCTCACCTCTAACCCCATTCCCGATCCTTCCAAAGGCCTATTGGTCCCCAGCTCTTTCTGCTCCATTGGGGCCTAGCAAAGAGCTAGAGTTTTACATTCCTTAATTTAGTTCATTGTTTCCAAAATGAAGCCTTAAGAGAGGGGAGGCGGCCTGATTTCCTTTCAAATCATCTCCACTTCCTTCACCAGCGTCTGCCAAATCTCGAGTCCCCCACTCTTCCATAATCATAGAGTTGACTGAGCCTCACTGAAGGGGCCATCTGCTTTTTTCCACCGAGGAATCTGGGCTGCCAAGGGTCTCTTCATCCCCATGGCGGCACCTCATTTCTGCCACTGACCATTGATCTGGCTTGATCTGGCCTGGGACCCCATGGCTGCTCTCTGGCTCTGTGTGATCACAGCACCTCACTGTCCACTCAGCTCCAGAGTCAGAAGTGGAGTCCTCCCTTTACATTTCACATTATATAAGTACATAATTACACACGAATCACCCATCTCCCTGCTGACTTCAGACAGACAGAAAATGCCAGGCGCATCCTCACAGTGCTTCCTGCTTGGAACTTGGCCCACAGTAAATGCTCACTTCCTTTTCTTCTAGAATCTTTGGGGAGGTATGGGACATGAACTTTTGGAGAAGACAGTCCTCTGGTGGGGAAATTTAGGCACCTGGATCCCAGAGTGAAGCTCAAGGCCAGATTCTACCTGGCTAAGGAGAGACACAAGAACCAGGAGAAGTCCAACTCTCTGGTTCTTATCCAGAGGGCCTCAAAATTTTCCCCACCTCTCTCCAGCTGGGTCTTTGATTCCCAGGGCTCCCAGCCAAAGCTGTCTCAAGAGTGGGGATCCCTGCCCAACAATGGGCAGGTCCTGTGTCCTTCCCCTTTGGGTTGTCAGAACCTGAAGCAAGAGCCCAGTGCAGGAGGCAACCTCCTTTTGAGCTGCCTCCTTGGTTTGGAGGCCATTACCTGTCCCAGAGGGGCCAGACTGAGTCTGGAACTGAGTTCTCTCTGGCTTGGCTTCGTTGTGTTTGGCTAGTAGTGAGCCTGGGAGCTCTGGAAGTAAACAAAAGAGCTGCCACAGCAGACAGAGGCCTGGTGTGTGAGTGGAGAAGGAGCCCAGAGGAAGGTGCTGGTGAGGCCAAGGAGACAGCTATGGATACAGAGAGAGCAGTGTGGAGCAAGCCGGCTAGAGACCCACAGGCAGAGTGACAGCACCCAGGGGTCACAGGTGGCATTGGCTGCCCCGAGGACTTATTTCCTGGGTTGGGTATCTCTTGTTTCTTGGAAAGTTCTTCTTGCCTCAGCACCAGTGGAGGATCACCTGAGCCACAGAGCTCTTCCTGTTGAAGGGCTGGGCTTTGAGTGAACGGTCATAGCTCTGGCTAGACGGCCCTGAAGCTTTCTTTCCCACCCCAGTCCGCCCTGGAGCTCTTTTTCTCAAAGGAACAACCCAGACTTTACAGTCCCTTCATCCAACTCTAGGGATCCAATCTGACCACTGGGAGTGGTAACAGACCTTCCACCCCAACCTCCAGATCAGGGCAATGGCCTCTTTGGAGAACTCGCCTCCCCAGCACCACGGCTGGCCACAGTCATAGGAAGTTGCATACTTATGTACTACATTCTTGCTCAAAGAGTAGAGAACTTTTTGGGGCTTTGGAGATGACTCATTGGTAATGTACTTACCACACAAGCGTGAGGACCTGAGTTTTGATCCCCAGCACCCACATAAACATCAGAGTACAGCAGTACCTGACTGTGATCCCAGTGCTGGTGAGGGAGAGCTCAGCAGATCCATGGAGCTTGCTGGGCAGCCAGCCTAGCTGAATCTTTTGAGTTCCAGGTTCAGTGAGAGAGACCCTGTCTCAAAACATAAGGTGGAGAGAGACGGAGGAAGACCCTAGGCATCAACCTGTGGCCTCTACATGAATACACATAACACACATGTACCCACAGCACGTGTGTATGTTTGCACTTGGATGCTCATGTGCACACAAAGACATACCCCTCCAACACACACACACAAACAACCCAGGGTTTCTATTCTATTCCATAGACACACTCTCCTCTCCAGAGTCCCCAGCTCTGAAGGGTTCAAAAGCTGTGTAGTTCCAGACTTCAGTTTTGTCTTCTGTCAGTTATAGGCCTTGGGGGCTGCAGACAGAGCTCAGCAGTTCAGAGTGCTTGCTGCCCTTGCAGAGGACCCGAGTTCAGTTCCCAGCACCCACGTCAGGTGGTAACAAGCACCTGTGATTCCAGCTCCAGGGCATCTGAACCCCTCTTCTGGCTTCTGTGGATACCCGTACACATATGTGAATACATACATATGAGTGTGCATGCACACACACATACATATAAACAAAAATAAATCTTAAGAAAAAGTTACAGCCTTGAACAAGAAGTAGGTACTGCCATGTGGCCAGGCTGCCGTACGACTCACTATGTACCCGAGGCTGGTCCTCGGCCTTTTGGGGCTGAGGTATGTACCACTTGGTTCAGCTCGGTTCCTCATTTGAGAAAGAAGGGGAGTAAATGAAGGACAGAAGGAAATAAAAAAGAAAAGCGGTAGGGGAAACAACATATGAATTACCTATTTCATAAAGCGAGCTGTGAGATTTCGAAAGACACTCAACCTAGTAGTGTAAGTGGCACAAAGATGGCACTCAGCAGACATTAGCTATTGTCATTATTGTGCCTCAAATTGTCCTAAGAATAGGCAATGTGAGGACTGTGTGTGTGTGTGTGTGGGGGGGCTTTTTTCCCAAAATGGCAGTGTGTGTGTGTGTGTGTGTGTGTGTGTGTGTGTGTGTGTGTGTGTGTTCCTCCAGTGTAGCACTGGCTGTCCTGGAACACTCAATGTAGACCAGGCTGGTCTTGATCTCACTGAGATCCACCTGCCTCTGCCTCCCTAGTACTAGGATTAAAGGTGTGCGCTACCATGTCTGGCTCCTAAGACTTCTGTTGTTTTTTACTCAGAGGAGTGGCAGAGTGGTAACCACAAGTCTCCTGCAGATCTCCTCATTCTTATACCCACTCCCTGGGCCCCTGAGTCCACTGACCCCTGACTTGGCTAGCAATGGAGTCACCTCCCTGGCTTGGCTCCCTGGCCCCAAAACCATCTCCTTAGGGACACACCATGCTGTTAGTTCCTTGGGAAAAATAGCAGAGCAGAGTTTAGGGCAGGAAACATGAGAGGCCCAGAGGGGAGGAAAGAAGGGAAGCTTCCAGCACTCTGCTCCTCATTGCTGGGCCCTGTCCACATCCTGTGTCCCAGGGTCACAACAGGAGGAGCAGCTTGTCCAGGGCTGGAACAGACAACCTTGGGAAGCCTTACAGCTTCCATTCTGACTCAACTGGCCCTCTTGATTTGCACACACATGTGAGGAAGTACAGTAGGGAGAAGCCAGTCACACAAGTG
Organism: Peromyscus attwateri; assembly: GCA_902168425.1. Lineage (NCBI taxonomy): Eukaryota > Metazoa > Chordata > Mammalia > Rodentia > Cricetidae > Peromyscus > Peromyscus attwateri. Next base: position 5,833 of record CABHPP010097785.1, on the reverse strand, counting down.
GGAATTGGGGAGTTCCAGCCCTGGTTCTACCACTTTCCAGCTAAGTGGCCCAGGCAAAATTAGTTAACCTCTCCAAGCCTCAATTTCCTTGTCTGTAAAAAAAATGGATAATATGCCGGCCAGGCGTGGCACATGCCATTAATCCTAGCACTCGAGAGTCAGAGCCAGACGTATCTCTGTGAGTTCGAGGCCAGCCTGGTCTACAGAGCGGGATCTAGGACAGGCACCAAAACTGCACAGAGAAACCCTGTCTTGAAAAAACAACAACAAAAACAACAACAAAAAGATAATATAAAAGTTATAAATCTGGGGCTTGAGAGATGGCTCAGCTGTTAAAAGCATTTGCTGTTCTTGCAGAAGGCCTGTTTGCCTCCCAGTACCCACATAGCAGCTCACAACCATCTGTAACTCCAGTTCCAGAGGATCTAGTATACTTTTCTGGTCTCTGTGGACACCATCCATACATGTGCTGCACATACCTACACGTGGGGAAACACTCATACACGTGAAATAAAAATATATAAATTGTTGGGCAGTAGTGGCACATGCCTTTAATCCCAGTACTCAGGAGGCAGAGGCAGGCAGATCTCTGTGAGTTCGAGGCCAGCCTGGTCTACAGAGTAAGTTCCAGGATGGCCAGGGCTGTTACACAGAGAAGCTCTATCTTGTGTGTGTGTGTGTGTGTGTGTGTGTGTGTGTATATGTGTGTGTGTGTGTGTGTGTGTGTATCTTGTGTGTGTGTGTGTATATATATATATATATGTCTTGTAAAATTATAAATCCTTAGATTCCATATATGAGGGCATTCATTCACTTTATCAATGAATAAATCTTTGATCTAGTCAAATCTTGAATATATATATCTTGAAAAATTATAAATCTTTAGATTCAGTATATGAGGGCATTCATTCACTTTACCAATGAATAAATCTTTGATCTAGTCATTGATTGATTGATTAGTGAATAATCACTGAAGGTCTAGTCAGGCACAGACACTGCACTGAATGTCAGGATAATGATAGTCAGAAATACTGCACATGTTTACCAAAGGCTTGCCATGTGCTAGATTCTTGTACTTAGCACTCTAGGGGAAGTTTCATACTTATAATGTTCTTAAGGTTCATGCATAAATGGAAAAGAAAATGAAGAACCTACTGCGTGTTGGGATAAGGAAGGCTGGATGAGAGTAGACAAAATAGAACAGGAAGAAAAACCCTACCCATTTAAATCCATGAAACCAACTCCATAAGTAAGTATGGGATATGAAAAATGTGGTTTCACCAACTTCAGATTGGAAGAGTATGATGCTGTAGGTGGCTGTGAAGCCCGTGGAGCTAATGGAATGTAATATGGCTGCCTGAATGTTACAACAAGTGTAGTACAAGAGCTTTAGGACTGGGACAACAGTTCACAGTTCAGAGGTATAGAGCCTTGCCTAGCATGTACAAGACTCTGGGACTGAACCCTAACCCTGCAAGAAGAAAGTAAGAAATAAAAGTGGACAAAAGTGCTCATTACATGAGTATGTCACCCTACCTGGCTTTGTTTTAGACATTTTTCTGACTTTTTTTGGAGACAGGGTCTCACTTGTGTACCTTTGGCTGACCTGGAACTCACTATATAGATCAGGAGGTCTTCAAATTCACAGATATCTGCTTGCTTCTATGTTGTGAGATATTTTGATCACATTCTGACAATAAAGTTAGCCTTGAATCAGAGGGTGGAGCTAGCTACTAGCTGACGAAAATTAATCATAGAGGTTTTGGAGGACTGAGGACAGATAGAGAGATAGGAAGTAGTAGGGCAAGGTTTGGAGAGGATCTCAGTCTTTTGGGATGGAGGAACAGAAGAGATAAGAGGTCACTGGTTGCTTCTCCTCCACTTCTCTGATCATTCAGGTTCTTAACCTGATATCTGACTCCAGACTTTTTATTGATAAAGAATAATTAGATAAATGCAACATCTGGTACCCAACATGGGGCTCAAACCCATGACCCTGAGATTAAGAGTCTCATGCTCTACTTACCGAGCTAGCTAACCTTTCTTTTTAATTAGACAAAAAGGGGGAAATACTGTAGCATAATCCTTTTGTATACTGTGAATATGTGTTGCTCTCATTGGTTTAATAAAGGGCTAATTGGCCAATAGCTAGGCAGGAAGAGGTTAGGTGGGAGAGCCAGACTGAGAGACTGTTGGAAAGAAGAAGGGCAGAGTAGCCAGGAGATGTGGGGAGAAGATGAACATGCCATGCTGAAAAATGTACACCACATGTTAGAACATAGATAAAAAATATGGATTAACCTGGCGGTGGTGGCACACACCTTTAATCCCAGCACTCAGGAGGCAGAGCCAGGTGGATCTCTGTGAGTTTGAGGCCAGCCTGGTCTACAGAGTGAGATCCAGGACAGGCATCAAAACAACATAGAGAAATCCTGTCTTGAAAAACCAAAAAAAAAAAAAAAAAAGAAAGCAAGAAAGCAAGAAATAAATAAATAAATAAATAAATAAATAAATAAATAAATATGGATTAATTTAAGATGTAAGAGCTAGTTAGTAACAAGCCTAAGCTATCAGCCAAGCATTTATAATTAATAAGAAGTCTCCATGTAGTTACTTGGGAGCTGGTTGGCAGGACAGAGCTAAACTGGCAGAAGATAGAATATTTCATCTACACTTCTGCCTCCTCCTGAGTGCTGGGATTAAAGGTATGTACCACTATGCCTGGCTGATTTTCTAACTTCTTGATCTAAGCCATTACAGGATGAACAGAGGAGGATGTGGTAGTGAGAAGTCTAGAAATAACATCTTAAGAGATTTAGCTGAAGAAACTAGAGCTATAATGTAATCGGACGTTTCCCATCCTGACTGCCCAGTCCCAAATAAACATGCAGAGGTGTATATATGAATATAAATACTCGGCCAATAGCTCAGGCTTATTATTAACTAGCTCTTACATTTAAATTAACCCATTTCTATTAATCTATGTATTGCCACGCGGCTTGTGGCTTTATTTGTCCTCTAGCATCTTACTTCCCCAGTGGCTGGCTGGTGTTTGTCCTGGCTCCATTCTCCTTCTTCCCATCATTTTCAGTGTGACTTTCCCGCCTAACTTCCTGCTCAGCTACCAGCATATCAGCTTTTTATTAACCAATGAGAGTAATACATATTCATAGTGTAGAAAAGGATTGTTCAGCATTTTCCCTTTTTTGTGTAATTAAAAAGAAAGGTTTTAGCCTTAATATAGTAAGACTACATATGACAAAAAGTTATTGAGCAAGAATTACAGTAACAATATCCAATCCATTTACATTTGGCAAAATTAGAGAAAATACTTAATTATCTATATTATCTTGGTGAGTCTAAAGTTTGGTATCTAATTTACTTTCTATCATAACTAAGGAAAACTATAATTATAACTATTTAGTCTTCAACTCCCTCAAAGACCCCAGAAGGATGAAATGTTACCTAATGACAGGGACATCAGGCTACCTGGACAGTCACCCAAAGTCCCTCTGTAATATTGGGGCATCCAGCTCTGGCCTACAGGCCTAGCATATCTGACAGACTTTCCTGTGAAGCAGGGAATTTTGAAGGACTGTTTTTACCTTGTTTTGACAAAGTTTGGCAGTCACCTTTCTTGCGTACTGTTGGTCCAGTTTGGATAGTAACTGTCAGCATTTGAGGCAAGGGCAGTTTCTTTGCCTACATGGCTAGCTTTTGCCATAAAGAAAACAAACTCCATATGGAGTTTCTTCAGTGCCCTCATCCTCTTTGAAGTAATTGGTACTGCCAGGAGCAGATGTGTCTCACTGTCAAGAAAAGTCTAAGTTATTAAAACATTTTAAATGCTATATTCTGTAGGTCTTTGAAGTGTTTGAAGATTGCCTATCTATCTGAAATATATCTCTATATGACCTTGAAAACATACCTAACATGACTATATGTTTGCTATTATAGATGACTATTAATCTGTATTTCTTAATTATATATTACCTTTTTTAAATGAGCTGTATAAGCACGATATCCTAAACAAGAGTAGAAATATACATACAGCATAACAGAAATAACTTTAAATTTGTATCAATAAGCTAAAATCCATAGCAATGTAAAATATCCTGAGATGAATAGCTGTTTTTTGGATTAAAGTAAATTCAATAATCTATCCTTTTATCTTATTTCTATATCCCCCCTTTTCTTTTTAGAACAAGATCCCTGAATCTAATCTCCTTCGTTCAGCTTTTTTCCTGACTATTACCAACAACTTGTAACCAACCCCCCTAAACAATGACAAACATTTATAACCAATATTTTGGGAATGTGGGCATAGTTTTCTAGACTACTTCCTGCTGATTGGGGGCACTGGTAATCTTTGGGGGACCCTGAGTTCTGGGATTACAGATGAGTGACAGTCATACCTGGCTCCAATATATATATATAAACACACACATACATATGTTTAAATTTTCATTATTTTAAACTCTGTGTGTGTGTATATGTGCTCGTGCGCGTGTGCGTGCACATGTATGCATGTAGGTGCCCATGGAAACCAGAAGCATCAAATCTCCTTGGATCTGAGTTGCAAGTGACTGAGCCACCCCATGTGGGTGTTGGGAGTAGAACTTGGTGCTTCAGAAAAGCAGTATTCACTCTTAAACACTTAAACATCTCTCCAGCTCCAACAGTAGCTTATTATTACTACTATTATTAATTTTTTTAGAGAGAATCTCACTATATAGTCATGGCTATCCTGGAATTCTCTGTGTAGACTAGGCTGGCCTCTAACAGAGATATGCTTGTCTCTGCCTGCCAAATGCTGAGATTAACGGCATGTACCATCATGCCCAAAGCCCAGTAATTTTTTTGTTTGTTTGTTTTTGTTGTTGGTTTTTTTTGAGACAGGGTTTCTCTGTGTAGCTTTGGAGCCTGTCCTGGAACTTGCTCTGTATACCAGGCTGGCCTTGAACTCACAAAGATCCACCTGTCTCTGTCTCCCCAGTGCTGGGATTAAACGAATGAGCTACCAAGTCCCAATCCCAGTAGTTTGTTTAATTATCTCCAAAGTATGGAAGCAACAAAACCAAAAACAAGACAATTGTAACTACTTCAAACTAGAAAAAGAAACAATTATTAGAATGAAGAGTCACCTATGGAATGGGGAAAAGTATTTGCAAATCATATATCTATCACGATGTTAATATCCAAAATATATAAAGACTTCACCCAGCTTAACAGCAACAAAATTATCTGATTAAAAACTAGGCAAAGGGTAGCTCATTAATAGAGTTCTTGCTCCATTCCCGCTATGTGCAATGCTCTGGGTTTGATCCCTAACACCTCAAAACTGACATCTGCTGGTGTGGTGGTGCACACCTTTAAACCCAGACCCCAAACAACGGGCAAAGGATTTTTGAGAATAGTCATTTCTCCCCAAAAGGTATGTAATTGGCCATAGGCATATGGGAAAAATACTTCATCATTAATCATCAGGGAAGTGCAAATTGAAACCCCAATGAGATGTCATTTCTAGGAGACTAGCTATTAACTGTGTTGAGGAGGAAGTGGAGAAAAGGGGACACTTGCAATACCGTAGGCAGGAGTACAGGTTAGAAAAGCCACTCAGGAGACACAATGGAAGGCCCCCATGCAAACTTTCGTTTTAAGTTTTTTGAGACAGAGTTTCTCTGTGTAGCCTTGGCTTTCCTGGAGCTCTCTAGATTAGGTTGGCTTCAAACTCACAGAGATCCCCCTGCCTCTGCATCCCAAGCATTGGGACTAAAAATATGCACCACGACTCCCGGCTTGAATAATATTTTTGAATACCACTTAGAGTATT
>CABHPP010097782.1:0-17692 GCA_902168425.1 Peromyscus attwateri | reverse complement strand
ACACACACACACACACACACACACACACACACACACACACACACACATGCACACACACACCTATCCACATAAAAATCTGGAAAATGTCTTATCCATCAAAGGCCTGCTCAAACGTGTTTCCATAAGCCTAGGTTTCTGCCTACTGCCCTCTGCCCTCTTAGTTCTTTGTCTATACCTCTAATACATCATTAAGTAGAAAATGGTATTATTATTTGTTTACATATTTGTCTTCTGAACAATACTGCTAACTTATTGAAGATGAAATTACTGTCTTATTCATCTCTGCAAGCACTGTATTAAGTGATAAATAAAACATAGTGACTGTAAGTATTAAGCAAATGAATGAGTGAGTAAAAGAACTTTAGCTGAAATCAAAATGTAGACTCACATAGGCTTTGAAGACATAATGAGGAACATGGACATGTGTTTACTATGCAGTTTTGAGTAGAACATGTTCTCAGATTATGCATTAGATAGTTATCTACTCCTGTGTACTAGCCTAATATGATTTTTGAGTCCTCTTGTGACCCAACCTCTGTACCAAATATACCACTTCCCTAGCCCAACCAACTGAGAAGCAATACAGATATTTGAATGCTAGCAACCTTAGTTGGAGACTTTAGGTAAGGGGCAGATTTTCAAGATTCCAAATGGTCCCTGAACCTCGACCAATACAAAGGCCATTAATTATTGAGGACTCTCAAGGGCTAGGATGTAGCTGTTGCACTATTTCATGCAAAGCACATGAATTCTCCGAAGATGAGAGTAGAATGACATTAATCTCCACATATCCAACTATAAAACTAAAGAAAGAAAAGTACTTCAAAATCTCTGTGTAGGTAATGCTACAAACACAAAAAATGATGTGAGCCAATATAGTCAGTTCTTGGTTATCCAGGTAAGAGGCAAGCCAGGCCTTGACAATCTAAAGGGCATTTATGTCAGAATAAAAGAGTGTCTTATGGAAACAGATCTTCTTTTTTTACTCTAACGTAGTTAGGCTTGCCTGAGTATAGAAAATAAGGAAGCTATTCCAGGGAAAGGGACTTTTAGGATGTCACTTTGATTATAAATTCCCCACAGGAATTAGCAGGATTCTATAGGATATAAAACCATGGTCTATGAAACCAGAATTATTAGTTAGAAGAGGTGGAGACAAAAATGAGGTAGTATCAAAAGCATCCAAAACAGAAAAAAACAAACAAATGCCGGTCAGTACTATACTTGAAATCATAATGATTAGGAGATTCAAATAAGGAGCAAAGAAAATGAACAATAAACATTTATAAGCCTGATAAGTTTTGCTAAGGAGATTTGATATAAGACATTTTATTCCTTAAGAAACTCAAGTTGCATCAAGTGTGAAATTTCCAGAATTTTACAGCAAAGCACAGACTTACTCCAAAAACATACTTGGTGCTACTGAAAGGCTGAGCCGAGGCTCCCCAAGCTTAGTCAGGTTGCCTTCTCTCTTTGGAAGCTCCCAGCAGAAGGATATTCCTGCTGAAAATCCCAAGAAAGAAGTACTGGTCTCCACTGGGCACAAAACATGGAAGAGAACAGGACAGTGCTATTTATTAAAGCTATCCATTCTTTCATTTTTTTTACTCCTTTCAATAACATAAAGGTGTCATGACTCATCGACAAACTGGAATTTTTCAAAAGAAAGAACTACAGCTTTATTAAGTGACTTTTAAATCCATCTAGCATAGTACTAAATAGTAACATTAAAATTTTTATTAGACACGTCAAGCTGGAAAGGCTTTGAAAGTTCTTAAGTTTGAGGTTTGGGATTCTAAAAAAATGAATCAGCCCCATATTTTGTCATGTTCATGAGTCTTCTAATCTATAATTCTACTTTAAAAAGTGGTATTCTAAAAAATCTAAAGGCTAGTCCAAGATTTATCACATTAAGTCTTTTCTACCCTGCTTCAATTATTTTATCTGCATATATATATATATATATTATACCCTTTCTCATAGGAATAAAGGAGAATGACACTATGTAAGCTAAAATCAAATGCTGAGTATGACCAGGTCATTTCTTAAAGTTAAAACAACAGCTCTGTAGAGTTAATGCAACTTCCCATGTTCTTCATGTATTCACCTGCTCAGGAAATTCAACCAGTTCTACCCATAATTAACAAGTCAATAAGTCAGTGCATCAAATAGGAAAAATCTACAAATGATTATCAGACAAGGGATTCCTACAATGAACATCTTGGGCCATATCATGGCTGCCAAGAAAAGCCACAGGTGCTAGGTTCTATTGCATGTGCATTTCCTCACTTTCAAAATGGATTACATAATTGTCCTTAACTCATAAGATTGCTATATGTGTTACACATGTAAACGGTACCTAGAATGATTCCTGGCACCTGGCTTCTGTAATTGCTAGCCATTGTTATTGAGCTTTTACCAAGGCCACAGGCAAGTGGTGCTTCTTCAACAGAGAAAGAAGAGCCTTAGTGTCTGAGCTCCCCTAGACCTGTACCACAGTGCCATGCCGCCATCCTAATTTTGGCTCTAGCCTATTAGAATCAGAACCTGTTCCCATGAAGAGAGCTTGGAAACTCACAGAAGATGGCAGATATGGCTAAGGGACAATGGGTTTAGACATGACATTTGCATAAGTGCAGATGCCGTCAGGCCCAAAGGAAGGAAGCCTGTTTTTGGAATTGCTAGACTGATGATCAGGAAGTAGAGCTTGTTTTTTCCTGTTCTCCTGACTTCATAGCCAGCCTTCCATCTGTTCTACATATTACTAAGAGTAAACCCATTGATAAAAAATAATGTGGTTAGAAAAGCTCAGACCAACGTTTTTTTTTTTTTGAGGGTTTACTCAGCATATATTTTAGAGAATAATAAAGCAGAAATGGTATTCTCTTCATTTATATTAAATAGAAATGCCTAAGGTAACTTAACCTGAACAGATAACTTCTTTAGAAAGTACTGTAGTCAGTGACACCGTCCAAAATATACAATGCATTCCTTCTTAACTAAGCTGAGAGAGCTCAGTATGTCTTTTCTGACTTATTTTTAAATTCCCTAGACTATAGTACATAATAAACCCTAGAAATTGGAAGTAAAGCTCAGTTTGCAATCTTACATTTGTTTGGCTTAAGCTGCTGCATATTAGAAATTAGGAGGAATTAAATTAGAATCTAGTTCCAAGTTGCCTTCCAGATTCACCCTTGGCCTACAGACCAAGTCCTTGAGGTTATTGCCAAGCAGTTGGATGGACCCAGTCATCTATGTCATCTATGTGTATGAACCTAAGGGGGAGGCTATGATAAGAAATCAAAGAAGCGATATTAGAGAACATGTAAAGTCTGTACTCATTTTATGGAGATCAAGTAATGGATTATTTTGTGGTGTTAAGGGTGAACAGATAAAAAAAAAGATGTGTTACTAACTATCCTCACTAAAGGTCGGGAGCCAATATCCTCCAGACTGTAGCTTCTTTTATCACTTGTTCTTATTTTATTCTATTTCTCTGAGACTTGGTTCTTGCTCTGTAGACCAGGCTCACTTCATACTCACAATCCTCCTGCCTCAGCCTCCTGAGTGCTAGGATTCCAAGTAAGCACCATTATGCCTGGCTTTGTCACTTGATCTTAAGGATTGGTTCCACCAAGCAAATATCCAGAAATATATAGTACACTAGCCATCTTTTCCAAATTCCAAGACAAGTGGTCTGAAAATAACTTTGTTTATTTAAGGCAAATCTTAGGATTCAGTTTTCATGGTGGCATTGATCAGCTGTGTGAAGTTGAGCTATAACCTCTCTGTGTATTTGTAAAATCCCAATGGTTATAGTATCTACTTCTTTGAGCTGCTACATAAATTAAATGAGATACTATGAACATGCCTAGCAAAATATCTGATAAAAAGAAATATGCTCAATAAGTGGTAGCTATTATTGCTGTTGATAATTATTAAAGTCCTTCAAAAGCACTGATATTAAACTATAATTTAAAAATGCAGCAATCACCTTCATAAAAAAAGAAGGAAGATACAAAATTGGGACTGTCACAGAAAATCCTAGGTGTTTTATCACTATATATGTTTTTCCCTCAGTTTAACAAAGTATCTTAAACAAAATGGTGGTATTGGTGAAATTACTAAGGCCACTCCATGTAGTTAAAAGGAAAGTTTATTAGTGGTGTAACTTACAAATGAAGGGATAGGTAGGTCGCAGGGTCTGGGGAAGGTGTATCGCAGTCCAGCAGTGTTCCCTGGAGTTCTGCTCAGTCAACCTCCACCGTCCAGGGTCCAGGAACAGAGAGAGGTGGCCCATCTGGATCTCAGGTCTTCAGGGTACTCCCTTGGCCCTGCCTTGCAGGAGTGACAGTTACTGAAGCCTCAATGGGGGTTGGAACTTCCAGATCAAAGCTGGAATGGCTACCCACTACATGGTGGAGAAAAAATACAAAAATAGAGGCAATGCCGGGTGGTGGTGGCGCACGCCTTTAATCCCAGCACTCGGGAGGCAGAGCCAGGCGGATCTCTGTGAGTTCGAGGCCAGCCTGGTCTACAGAGCGAGTTCCAGGAAAGGCGCAAAGCTACACAGAGAAACCCTGTCTCGAAAAAACCAAAAAAAAAAAAATAGAGGCAAAGGCAACATTCTTGACACCATAATTCCCCATAGCCTCTGATAAACTATCAGGAACTCTAGGGATGTGATTTCTATTCCTAGCACCTATCTATTTTGTTCTCTAGGTGTTCCAATATGAAATTAGCAAAGTATTTCCATACACTATTTGCTTTCATGACCTCACCCAATATGTAACTTTGAGATAAAAATGTTTCTTGATGGGAATCTATTGAAATGGAAGAACATTTAGTTATTCTAATTAATATTGTTCAAAATAAAACCTACCATTTTCTACTTCCAGGCATTTTCCCGTGTCTTTTATCATTATTCATACCCAGTGAGGAGGAGGGAAGGGCAGGACAGATATATTGTTGGTATGGAGACAAAACAAATCTATATCTCCAAACAGGAGAATGATTTGACTGAGGTTATACAGCTAATAAAAAATCAAAGCAAGCAGGACTGGAGCCCAAGTTTCCAAACACTCTATCCAGAAATCTTTCTTCTCCATCAGACTGCCATATACCTTTTAAGGCAAGGGGTTATTTTCCTAAGGACCATGAAAGATTCAGGCTTGAGGGGAAAGTCTAAGTGCTAATGAATAACCAGTTCCTCAGACTAATATCTACCCTTGATGGAGCACTTGTTATGTGCCAGGCTCTGCAATAAGCCTCCAAACTGCATCCTAGCCCTCAATCTTTAGAGCGGTTTTAGCAGAGAGGAATTGCCATGGTTCTCCTTTTACAGATGAGGAAGTAGAGGCGTAGAAAGGTTAAGTGGTTTGCTCTCCCATCATTCTCCTAGGAAGTGATGGAACTAGCAGTGTGCCTTCTGTTTAAAATCTTTTTCCCACCACTCCACACTGACAGCCACCTTCAGCTCTCCTATTCACAAGGAAGAGATGGTATTTTTAAAGATGCTTTAGGGCAGAAAGATAAGTGGTACTCTCTCAGTTCCTCATACTGACAGAAGAGAGAGGTACACAAAGAAAGCACATCTTGCCTATTTTGAAAGCCGAGAATTTGCAGCTCTGAAGGGGACACAGAATCCCATAGAGAGGACTTGGGCAAGGGGACATTCTCTCTCAATTACTCATACCCTGGTTTCCAGTCATAGCTGGTCTCAGCCAAACTGAAGAGTGAAATCACATTTGTCAATTTTCAGTTTCGTCCACTACTGAGGTTCTAGTCACATTCCCACTTACCCACATCCATCATCAGAACTGCCCCGTTTCCTTTTATCAAGAACTCTACCAGACAGATGGAGCCACATCCAGGTGCTGGGGCTGAGAAGGACAATGGTCCCCATTTCAATGTCATTGCCTTTCTTAAGAAGCACCTAGCTGCTCTTCAAGAGAACCCAGGTTCAGGTCTTATGACCCACATGATAGCTAGTGACATCTGTAACTCCTGTTACAGAGGATCTGACACCTTCTTAAGGTCTCCATGGGCACTGCATATATGTGGTACTCTGACATACCTGCATACAAAGCGCACATACACATACAATAAAAGTTAATATCAAAATATTGAGAGGTGTCTTCTGGGTCTTTATCTTTAAGCATCTAAACAAGGGGAAGCAGGGCCGGTTAGGAAGGGTTGTCATGACTAACTCACTAATTATTGAAGTTGACCATTTTCATTTTCTTGCCATCATAAATCTTCCCCCGAGGATACAAATCGGTGCAAATCACACTAAAGACAGGAAAGGTGAAGCTCCAGTGAACACTTAGGCTGGGAAAGGGAAAAATCAGTCCATTATTTTAAGATCTCTTGAGATGCTGTAAATACACAGGCAACACAGAACAAAGATCCCTTTTTCCCCCCTTACATTATTTATGGGCCATCTAAAAATTACATTCCCGTTCTCTTTCCAGCACCGAGAGAAACATGCATATTCATGATCTGATAAATATTTAAGTGGGATTTATTTAAATGAGAGAGACCATTTACAAACATTCCCTGGCTCTCAGATCTTATCCTGGGCACACAGAGGGAGGATAATTCCCTCTGGTAGATTCAAAACCTCCGCTGGCCACCTGTCCCCAAAACTTGGAGCTCTTCCTTGAGAACTGGTGAATGTCACGCGCAGTATTTTAAGGGAACCTTCTGTACCACCTCACTCCAGTCCTGCCTTCCTATTGTGAGATCATGTCATAGGATCTGTCATTAGCAAAATTCTGTACCTGGAAGTTTATATGAGGGCTACAAGTTCAGTCACAGCTTTCCTTAGTGTGACTAATAGCCACCCTGTCTGTGGGTATAACCCTCCACAATCTAGGAGGATAGTTATAAGATATACTTGGTAACTTAGACTACTTGACTGTTAAACAAGCATTTTGATGTTTTGGAAGCATTTTATTAGTGAACTAGCAAAATGGATCAGCAGGTAAAATTGCTTGCTGTCAAACTGACCTGGGTTCTATTTGTAACGCCTACAGTGAAAAGAGAACTGACTCCTGAATGTTGTCCTCTGCCCTCCGCACATACATCATGGCGTGTGAGCACAGGCACTTATACACACACATTCACATGTGTACAGACAATAATAATAAATAATTTTAAAGAAGAAAGCAAAGAAAAAGGTGTTTTGGTAATGCCCTGTTTTCCAAGGATTTTATACATACTATGCTTTCATTACCTCCTTTCAACAATCCCGTTAGAATTTTAAGGTAAAAATCATTTTCTCAGTCTTAAATATTTTTTTAAAGTATCAGAAAGATGCTGTTTGCCCAAAAGAAATCATGCAGCTTGTAAGCTGCAGACTTAGAAGTTGAACACACGTCTGACTCTAAGATCTGGGATTGTAGACTACCTCTGGCCTATAAGAGTGCTGGGAGAAAAAGCATTGATAGCGCAAATTGAAAGCCAGTGCTGACAGTCAATACTGCAGCTACAGGAACACAGAGGCATCCCCTCTTCACTCTGTCGTGCAGTGGATATCCTTTGTATGAGACAAGGCCTGGGTTCTCTATTCCAGTACCCATTCTTAGGTACCAACTAGACCTAGTTGTAGGGCAGTTTCCACTCTCCCAAAAGAAATTCATCTGTTTTGTGTCTCATTTCCACAGTTCATGAAATGCTCATTGAACTCACCTACTAAATTAATCTGGGCTAGGGAATTGCATGCTGGTTAACATCTCAGTGTATAACTCACCACAAGCAATAGACATGTATTAACAGCAGTTTTTAATTACTTAATTCAGGAACACTGTACATGACTAGGATTGCAAGTAATGAGCCAGGCCAGTGAAAGAAAAAGCACTGGGTTTCTCCAGTCAAATAGCTTGTACTACCTAAATGGCTATCCAAACTACCTAATTTAGACTTGCCAGATAAAATGTAGGTATCCAATAAAAATTTATTTTCAGATAAATGAAAAGACATATTCTTCTATTACAAGCATAACCTAAATACTTAAACTAAAATAATGTAATAACAAATTTACTCAGCTTTGTCTGTTTGTTACTATATTTGACAATCCAATATTAAATCAAAGTCCTATTCTAAGGAGAATCACTGTCCAGATATGACTATTGGGTATCTGCTAGCTTATGACACTTGCCTATGACTAATTACAGAGCACAGGGCTGAAGGAATGAGGGTTGTGAGGGAGGAAGAGATAAAACAGAGAAAACTATCATATTGTAAGACTAGTCCTTGTCACCTCTATATGACAAAGACTGCAATGTCATAAAACCATTTTACACAACAGAACTAGCTTGATCTGCCTCTTACTACCAACCTTCCAACTTGGTGTGCTGTTTTCCTCTATCTTTTTCTGCCCTTTGATATATGAAAAAGGAATACATATTGGCATTGCCAGACTCTCTGTTCTCTGGGAGTGATCTGCGCCTCAGAAGGTACATCACAAGCAAACAGCAAGTCAGGCTGCAGGGTACAGCCGAACCACTGACAGACAACAGAGCTGCCCAAATGAAATTAAACGCCAAGCACAGACCCCGAGAGTGACAGTGGGAAGAGTTCCATGACCAAAAGAAAATATATTAGGAAGTGGAGTGGAGAATGCTTACAGGCCTAATTAACAATTTGCACAACATCTAAATTTAAGATGTTGCCAGCATCAGGCAACTTTGTGGATTCACACTATAGAAGCCAAGCTGGACCCAAGGGAGGGGATCAGACTAAACTCTTGCTAGTCAAGTTAGTCCAGCAGCTGAGGCATCTACCAAGACATTGAAATTCAGAAACTGACAAAATTAGAATGCCAACAGGGGGCTGGCTCACATGCAAGACAATTACAGAGGCTGAGGAGTGTGAACTCCAGAAATGAAGCCATTGAATGGTAATCATAATAGTGATGATAATGACAAAAATAGCTGAGCTTACTGAGAGCTTATTACGTGCCAGGCGCTGCACTCTGTACTTTACAGGAATTGACTCACTTAATCCTGACAACAACCCTATGAGGCTTGTCACCCACATTTTATGAGGTGCAGAAAGATTCCATAACTTGCCTAGATTCATGCAATTATTGAATCAGAAAAATCAAACCCAGGCAGTCAGGTGCCAAAGCTCACATATTTAACTTCTAGGCTCCCCCATTGTTCTAATCTGGTCTTTTTTTTGGTTGTTTGTTCACTTGCTGCTTTGACTTTTTTCTCAGACAGAGTCTCGCTAAACTAGCACAGAGCTAGCTATGTAGACCAGGCTAGCCTTGAACTCAAGGCAGTTCTGTGTCTGCCTCCCAGGTACTGGGATCTAATCTTTTCTTGAAGAGATTTTCCAAAACTTGGAGAAGAATTACAAAGACCTTCCCAACACCTTTACCTAGGTCTTCTTAGCACAAGGGATACCCAGTCGGTCAAACAGAAAAGGTATGTTATGAGCCTAGAGCAGAAGTAGCCTTAGGGGCATTCTCAGCCCTACCATGCTCTCAATGAATTAACAACCACTGGTATATCAGAACTGAGATTTTAGGGTTCAACTTTGGTCCTTGTGGTGTGAAATAGAGAATGCTTATCTGCTGGTTCTTTGAAAGTTTTGAGGGATCCTTGGAATCATGTGAGTCTTCTGATATCTTAGTTTATCTTAGTTACCTTTGAGGCTCATCTTAAATAGCACTCCCATGTCTATGAGGCCATTCTTATTTTCCTAGGTGGACTCCTTTGTTCCTTTTGGCCACCAACTCTCCCTTTCCACTATTCTATCTAGAACATATCTGTCTCTCCTGCAACAATATAAGGATGTCAAGGCTGAAGATCGTTTAGTTATAT
Organism: Peromyscus attwateri; assembly: GCA_902168425.1. NCBI lineage: Eukaryota > Metazoa > Chordata > Mammalia > Rodentia > Cricetidae > Peromyscus > Peromyscus attwateri. The sequence goes on along the minus strand of CABHPP010097782.1, from coordinate 7,859 downwards.
GTGTATCTGGCAGATCATTTCACAAGACACACCCAGATCTTAATGAAACAAATGAAGCTATTCTAACTTGCCATTTTTCACATAAGAAGACAAAGGCCAGAAGAAGAAAAGCACTCATCCTAAGGTCACACAACAGCTCGTGGGCTATCTTTCACACTCAACCCAATTCTTCTCCATCTACTATCCAAGGATACCTTTCTGGAGAATCTAAATGGGTTTGTTCCAGTCTTCCATATTCTTTTTCTTCTAACACATATGCTTTTAGTCCAAGAATTTCCTGGCTTAATGATTTCATGGTTCATTTGGAAAACTGATTCCTCTTCTTACAACATACTCCCTTCCCTTGAAATCACGTCTTTAGTCTCTTCTACAAACTCCTATGCATAGATGGTGACTTTCAGAATATTATATCATTAAATTGGCAGGTACAGCTGCTCTTGTGTATGAACTGAGAAACCTGGGACTCCTGCTTCTTTCCTCTCCAACTCAGTAGCATATCCACTGCATGCTAATCACAGTGCATGGATGTTATCTTATCTTCATAATAATCATATGGCCCAGGCAGTTTATTTGACCTGTTTTGCAGGTGAAGATCTAAGGTTCATAGAGCTTAAGTGATTCCTAAGATTCCACAGCTTATAAGTGACACAACTGGAATTTAAACCCGGTCTACACTTAGTATCCATGCTCCTAGTCTTCACTCAGTCCTCAGTCCATTCTAGAGTACCTGACATACTGCTGCTGAAGAAGCACTTTCTCTAAGCTCTGGTATTACTGTGTTCTTCTCTACTGATCTTCAAGCTACACTCTCTAGTACAGTAGCTAATAGACACATATGGCTGTTTAATTATAACTCTAAACTAGTTATAATTAAATGAAATTTAAATTGTAACTCTTTAGACTCACTAGCCACAAGGCAAGTACTCAAAAGCTATGTGGAGGTAGTGGCCACAAAATTGGACAGCATAGAAGCTGGAGAGATGGCTTAGTGGTCTACATTACTTGCTGCTCTTGCAGAAGACCAGAGTTTAGTTCCCCAAACTCAGGGCAGGCTGCTCACAGCCCCTGGTAAATCCAGCTCCAGGGAATCTAGAGTCCTCTTCTTACCCCCACAGGCACCTGTACTCATATACACATACCTAGACATAATGATTTTTTTAATAAAATAAATCTTTTAAAAATTGGACAGCACAAGAACAGATTGTTGCTATTATTGTAGACACTTCTACTGGGTCATGTTTTTGTAGACACTGAAATTCCAACTCTTCTGCCTAGTGTGTCAAGTGCATCATGATCTGGTATCTACTAGCTGTTCAGCACAAAGACAGAAAAAAAAAGAGTAAAAAAGTGGAACTGCAGAAAGGTGTAGGAGTCTGAGGATGGTAACCCTGCCATGCTTCAGCAAACAAGTTAGGCCAAATCCTGTTGTACACAATGGATTTCTTCCCTGAAATAGATAGAGCCCAGTGAACATTGATACTAGGCTCAAACATGTCTCTGTGAGAAAGCCTGAGAGAGAGGTCTTAACATCACACTGGTGACTGGGTGCTCTCCAGCAGTGACAAGAAGGATTCTGATATGTACATAAAGTACCTGACCTTTGAAATGGAGTCACAGAATCCATGATCAAATCCCAACTCTGCTAATTATCAGTCACAACTTTGCTTATTATTAGAAATGTAATGTTCACACTGTTGCTTAGCATTATTGGGCTTGTTTGGATGTCTGTAAAACAGTCAGTAATACATATTCTTCTTAGTTTTGTGCTAACTATGATAATGAGGCAGGTGTGATAATGGTCTGGGCTTAGACTTCAACACATACTCTAAGTGATTGTGTGGAGCAGATGTAGTTCAAACTCTTTGAACCAGATGATCTCTGAAGTTCCTTCAAGCTTTGAAATTCAAACTCTGACCCACACTAAGATAGGTCAGCAGTCAGTTTCGACAAAATACTTAGGAAGGTCCTCACAGCACACTGCAGGTTTCATAAGTAAGCAATGATTCGGTCATTATGAATAGGTCTGATTTCCACATAAAGCTGGCTTTGAGAGACTGCAGGGTCCCTCCCCACCAAACAATGGATGCTCCCAGAATCCCTAGTTTGAGACTATAATCCCATGGATATTTATTAGTCTCAAAATAAGTCATTTAAAAGAACCAGTGGATTTAGGATTTTGGTATTGGCTCAAATATTGTTCCTATCACATGTAATTGCTTTACTCAAGGGAAATAGATTCAAAACAGCAGACAGATGGAAGTACAAAGATATGCAAGATGAAGAGGACAGAGAGGAGCTAGCAAAGGAAAAGAGAGATGGGAGGAGAATATTCTGATTAATTCAGATAGCATCTTGTCAAGCCCCAATAGAATAGCACAGCAAACTGTCTTTCCTAGCACCTTAATCCTCCACAGACTTCTCTATGACCCAGCTTTTCTTCCATATCAACAATGCATGCAGACCTGGCATTCCACCTCATGGCTCAGGAATTTTTCAAGACCCTGAAGTGCCTCCTTAAATTACCAAAGAAAGATACAATTTTGCTCAGCCTGGTACAATATTATTACTTATATTTTGCTTTATTTTGACTCCATGGAAATTACAAAGTCCTATCAGGCGAATATAGAAATACACTCAACACTATTTGATGGATCAAGACACTATTCCCACTGTGCCTAAAACTGAACCTTTATAAGACTGCATGTGTTTGTAACTCCATCTTTCAGCTGAAGGAGAAACATCACACCAGAGATTAGGAGTTTCTGCTTCACAAACAAGTGGTATAATTCCAGAGGAAAAAGCTCCCGGGCCAAAGCAATCATCACCATCTTTGTTCCCAATCAGAGTGTACTCCTGGGTTCATCTTGAAAAATCAAGTCAGGGTTCTGGATGTCCAAACCTAAGCAGATCACACAGACATTTCCTTTTTACGCTATAGTTTGCTTCACTTTATTGTCTGTCCAACTGTTGCCCTTAGACTGTACAGAGAACGCTTCATATTTTTTGTGTGCTTTTGGGTTAAGCTGGTGAAGCAGTTCCATGGCAAAAAGCCAAATTAAATATGCTCCCTTCTTTTTCCTAAAAAGAAGGCAGCTGAGGATTAGTCCATCAAAATTCTCAAGGAATGAACTGTTCTAATTAAGAGTCTTCTAATAAATGCTTCAGCTGGAACTAAAAGTGTGCTGAAATAATTCATTTAGTTTGGACTACTTTTGACAATTTTCTGATGTATCTTGTTCTGTGTTCTGCATATAAAATATCACTGACTTTTGCATGGAACTTGAGTTACCATTTTGAACATGTATTTTCAAGGTTCAGGATTACAAGTGAAGAGAGGTATAGCTAAAACTTGAACTAAACTTGGGACACAACTTGGAGAAAATATCCAATTTCAGAGGTTTACAGTTTGTTACTTCTTTTAATAAGTCAATGGCACAGTGAATTAGTGTACTTTTCTATTGCTGTGATAAAACACCGTGACCAGGGCAACTTGCAGAAGGAAGGATTTCTTTGGCTTATGGTTACAGAGGGATAAGAATACATCATGGTGGGAAAGTGCAGCAAGCATGGGTGACACGAACAGCTGAGAGCTCCCAACACTAACCACAAGCAGAAAACAGAGAATAAACTGGGAATGGCATGATATTTTGAAACCTCAAAGCCCACCTCCATTGACATAATTCCTCCAGCAAGATCACATCTCCTAAGCCTGCTCAAACAGCACCGCTAACTCAGAACCAAGTATTTAAACATCTGAGCTATTGGTACCATTCTCTTTCAAACCACCACACATGGAAATGGAACAATATTGTTAATGAAGGTTCTAGCTACATAAAATGTAGTACTTTGAACATTTCCATGCATTTTTATGCCTGAACTCTTGGGAGATAAATTTCTTATTTATAAATCAAGGAAGAAAGATACTAAGGAACTTGCCCATGGATGATATTTAATCAAGACTGTAACTTCAGTCTACTAACAGCTTTGGTGCCCTACACTGTGGTATCTATGTCAAATCTTCCTTTACTATATCTCATTGACTTCCTCTCAAGCAGTCCACACTGACTGGGCTCAGCTAATCTCACCACAGTAGGAGTAATATCTGAATATGTACTCAGCTTTAGTAGCGCTAAGAATAGCTTAGGTGAAAGTCATGGGTTAGATAATAATGGCTGCCATAATGATGTCCTTAAGCACCCCAGTTGATAGCCATTTATTTTGCATAATATGATCTTGGCATGCTAAATGCTCATTTGAATCTTTCTTTTGAGGACACTTGTCTGTGGAATAAATTTTTTTCAGAAAGGTTTTAGTGTCTCCCAACAATACACGGCTAGACTTCTGAAAGGCTAAAGAACACTATTCGAAAATCAGTAGAAAGTGTGTTCTGAGATTGGTTGTGTAGCATGAATGTACCTGAAGGTAATTAAAAAGTAGTCTTCTCTATTGATGTTTTCTAATTACTCTTTTACAAAAGTGGGTCCTGAAGTTCAGCTATATCATCAGGGTACCTTAACATGGGCCACATAGTTGTGTTCCCTGTGGTATTTAACAAAGCTCACTTACCATAAGTGTGCCCTGGAAGCTTTTGACATTCTGCTTTCCCAGATATATCTCTGACATACTGAAAATTGCCCACCCTGTCAAATTTATATGATTACTATGAAGATCAACTTACATAATTTTATTCCTGGGACTGAGGGCATCAAGATACTAGAGAATGAAAGCTGCTTCAATCAACAATTTCATAATCATCTACTCTATAGTCAGTATTATATTCATGGTTGGAAGTTAAATGGGAATGGAGACATGAAAGGTGTAGAGGACTCATACTTCAATGTTGGTAAGTTTATAAGGTAGTCATGTTGTCTTAATTAGGGTTTCTATTGCTGTGAAGCAATACCATGACCATGGCAACATTTAATTGGGGTGGCTCACTTACAGTTTCAGAGGTTCAGTTCATTATCATCATAGCAGGGAGCAAGGCAGCATGCAGGCAGACATGGTGCTGGAGAAGTAGCTGAGAGTCCTACATCTTACAGGCAACAAACAGGAAGTCGACTGAGACACTGGGTGGTTTCCTGAGTGGGCCAACCTCAAGGCCTACCCCCACAGTGGCACATTTCTTTCAACAAGGCCATACCTACTCCAACAAAGCCACACCTCCTAATAGTGCCACTCCTTATGAGATTATGGGATCTAATTACATTCAAACTACCACACACATATATAGATAAATATTTTTAAAATTCTAACATGCATTATAAACATCTCAACAATTGGATTAAACTCAGACTCTGCTTCAATAGTTCTAGAGGAGGTTCCCCCAAGAATCTGTATTTACACATGTTTCCAGACAGTGCCAGTGATGCTTGTCCAAGGAACATAATATGAGGCATGTATATTATTTAGAATCTTGTGGCCATCATAAGATTTAAAGGAAACATTTCGGAATGTATGTGAGAGGAAATCAAATAAAAGGAGACAGAAGAAGCTGTATGTACTCTTGTGTTCCTGTGTTCCCATCCCTTTCCCTTCATTGCCCATACAGGGTCACATGTCCATGTTTCTCAGTCACAGAAGAATCTTCCTGATGTCTGGAAAATAATCACATGTATAGAGGACCACAATTATACGGGCTGGAGGCATTGCAAATGGAAACATTTTCTTCCTTCCTTTCTCTAGAACTAGAAAACCTTCTGCTTTGGAGTCAAAAGGGTACATCCAAAGGGGCACCTCTCTTGTCACTTCATAAGATAGTGTTTCTCAGAGTCACATTCCCAGATGAACAGTGGCAGAATCACTTGGTATATTAGGAGGAATGGACAAGAAAAATCAAAGTTTCCTGAAGTGATACCTAAGATTCTGAACTCCTGAATGCCTCAAGTTATTGGGCATTTCTGAGGTATGCCCACATTACAGAACTGATCATATAAGAAATAACACAATGAGCAAGGACTCTAAAGATGATCTCACTTCTCGTAACAGATGTGTAGTCTCCCTTTCCTAAATTTACATATCATTAAACCTCATGAAACTATGATAGTGGAGCAGGTTCTTCCATTCTTCAGTTTTTCACACAATGCCTCACCTTAACCACGTGAATCCATGCCTGGAATATATCTCAGGTTGTTAAATCACATGGTTCTAAGTGCCTGACAAGTTCTACCCAGAAAGGAAAAGAGTTGTATTTAAAGGGTGCTTTTAATCTATTTTTGCCCTGTAGTTTTGTTTTGTTTTTATCTCTAATTCTTCTTTATGGCATACTGGAGGTATCTGAAGTCTTTAAAGCCATTGATATGCCCTACTACTCCATATAGATTTTTATCTTTTAAATTGTCTAAGAAATATCAGTGTGTGTGTGTGTGTGTGTGTGTGTGAGTGTGTGTGTGTGTGTGTGTGTGTGTGTGTGTGTGTGTGTGTGTGTTGAGACAGTGTATTGCTCTGTAGCCCAGTCTGGTATAGAAATCAGTAAGTAGCTCGGGTTGACTAAAAATTCATGGCAATCCATCTGTCTCAGTCTTGTAATTGTTGTGATACCATAGCTTATATTGAAATAATGCATTAAATTATGAGAGAGAATTCAAAAATATGGTAAGGAAAACAACCAAACACATGACATTAATTAGAAATATGGTTACATACAAAGGTTGGACCTCTCTTCCCATAGCGCTAAATATTGTCTGTCCCAGTCTCTTCCTCTAGCTAGAGTTGAGAAAGACTTTTCAAGTTTGGAGATAAAATGTAGGCTTTTCACTTGGGTTGACAGCTATGAGTCTGCCTGTATTTTTACATTTTGCTTTATTGTCAAGTCATGGCAAAAAAAATATATATATATATATATATATATATATATATATATATATATATATATTGTGTCTCCTGGGATAGTGACTGTATATCATGCACTTTCTCCTTATGGGCTTCTCAGTATAATTCTGCATGAAGGTACATTTACTAATGAAGTCCTGAAAATACTATGACACGTAGGATGCTAGGACACAGACCTAAACAAGTGAGTCTTCTTTATGGGAGGGAACATACATGACCCAATGCTGAGCTTTGTCTTCTAAATTCTGTCCTTCTCCTTCTCCAGTAGAGTGTAAGAGTACAAGGGAGAACATATATTTCCATGAGATGTCATATAATCAATCATGTTCTTAATTACACAGAAAAATTATTTTTCTAAAAGATTTATTGAACCTGTAGGGAGGGGAAGAGTTGACATGGGTGTGATGGCGTTAAAAGAAGATGTGGGTGAAAGTAATCAGAATGCATTGCATACATGCATAAAATTGCTAAAAAACAAATTTAATTTGTAAAAAAATTATTAGCATATATTGATTGTACAAAGTAAATAGCTTTCACCGTGACATTTCTATACATATGTATAACATACTTCAATCATATTACCCCCTTTTTATACCTTCCTTTCCCCTTTCACAGCTGTTAACAGCCTTCATTTTACTTTCAAGTCCTGTTCTTGTTTTCTGAAATTCTACATATAAGGGAAAACATTAGATGTTTGTCTTTATGAATATGGTTTACTTCACATCAGTCTTAACATCTTTTGTAATTTTGTAAAGGATCCTAGTTAACAGGTTTTTGTTAGTTAGTTTGTTTTTTTTGGTTTTGGTTTTGGTTTTGCAATCCCATTCAGAATTTTGCAAAAGTTATTGACAACTTGGAATAAAATCTATGAAGGTAATAAAATGTCATCTCCACAATACTTCCAAGAAGAACAATATGTTTTGAAGGTGGTCAATTACAGATTCGGGTTGATGGGCACTCAAAATCTTTTTCTGACCCAAATGCATCCTTTGATCTGCCTGTCACAGCTATCAATATTAACTGTCATA